>JAZBGX010000751.1:0-15801 GCA_037414775.1 Zonitis immaculata | reverse complement strand
AGCCAAAAAGAAAAAGTTCTATTTTTAAAATAGAGTCCTATTAAAAATTTATTTTTAATTTTATTTCCATCGAATCATTAGAGAAGTATTGTAGGATGACAAAATAATTGAAATATGGAAAGATAATTTCGGAATACTAAATTAAAATTATCTATTTAACATGTTTACCTTGGAATTATGTTATTGCTCAATATTGAACGCACATGGTACACAATTGTGAAAAATATCTATATTCTTTGATAATCTCAACTTACCTGCTTCTTGAGGTTTCGGTAGTGGTTGCAAATCATACTCTTGACTTTGCTTCAGACCCCAACAACGACCACACTTACAATATTTATGCCATTTAAATCTGCCCATTTTCTGGATGAATTATTATTAATTAATAAAAAAAAATAATTGAACACATTATAAGATTAACCGTGAAATAAATTTTATTGATTCAACAGCCGATTTTAATTTATATAATGTGTGTTGTTTGTTGTTTGTTTCGAAACAGATTCCCAAAGTAATAAAAAAAAAAATTACACATACTGACTGGAGGTTGAGATGAAGATTGGTGGGGATGATAAATATATATTTTTTTCTGAAGCGTGATTCAATTGTTTTTCTTTTATTTTGTTGATGAATTATAAATAATTCATTGATTTATGGGATTATTTGGAATGTTAACTATTTACGTTATCATTTATCATAAATTGGTGTTAATTGTTCTTTGATTAATCGTAATTCATCTTTGACTCACGACCACAAATGGGTCAGAATTCATGAGCGAAAATTTCATTATTAATATGGTTGATTACATCATTAGATTATAATTTATTTCTATCACTTTATTAGTAATGATATAATGATGGTATTTATATTGTTAATTAATTACTTATTTTTTTCTCAAGTATACGTAGTCATTTATTTTTGTTAATTATATTAATTGATGCTTGGGTGATTCAGTACCGGATTTGATCCGAATTATAGGTGAGATTATAGTAGGGGCCCGGTTCACGAAAAATATCTCAAATAGGTCAGAACCGTAGCAGGCTTTTTGCGTAGGATACAAAAATAAAATTATACACTATCATCATCATCAATATCTTCAAATTTTGGGAAGCATGGCATTTTATAATGATTTGTAAATTGAATGGAATACTGCTAAGGAGTGTACATTTTTAAGTAAGGGTAATTTTATTTACACTACGATAGCCTTCCAATAGCTCCCATTCCTCTATAACTTTTTTATAAGGGATGTCACTTTTATCAATAATCTTATTTTTATTATCAACTCTAATGGCGCCAGTAAATTTTGAGATATATTCCTAAATGAAAATGGATAACTTCCTGCAGAATATGTCGTTGAGATATACAAAAAATTGCAGTATAGAAATGTACATCTATATTAAAACACTGCAAGCTTTGCACCAAGTCCATCTGATAAATTTTATTACAGTAAAATTTATCTTATCGGACACCTCGCATGATACAAGGTAGAGCCTCTATTGGACAAGTTAGACAATTATTATTTTCTCAAGAAAATTCCCTCACTTGGAAAGAATCTTTTGAAGGTTCATCACTGATTCAGTGAAAATCATGACGTATACTGTTTTGAAAAAAAACATGCTGCCAATCATATGAGAAACAGAGTGGTACAGATAAGAAATTCCTGCACGGTGTTTCTCTAGGAGAAAAACCTCTTTATTGGACGAATACACTCTTTGAACAGACATTTTCCGTTTTCCCGTAGGTATTCGCTTAATAGAGATTTTACTATAGTTCTATAAACAAATGAAAAAATATAGAAAGCAAAAACCACTTGAATGCAAGATACCTTTACTGATGACAAAAAAAACAATGATATCACACTTTCGACCTTTAAAAAGAATTAGTTTCCTGAAATCTTACTCCAATTATTCCCAGAATTGAAAAAAAAATCAGTCATAATGGTGTTGTAATAATGTTGGGAGGAAAAATGACCCATCACTCTATTAATAACTCGCAAATTTAGATTTAACTCATCAAATGGACAACGAAGAAAAAACGCAATTTGTAAACAACATCCTTGTAGAAATTCCTGCATTTATTTTTTGCTAAATGAAAAAAACCACTCATTTGCGGAATTAATTTATTGCTATTTGTTTATACATTAATTAACATCATATGTAAAATTTAAATTTTTAAATCTTAGTGAAATATTAATATTATTATGCTTGACACTGTTTTTTCAAGGTTCGATTGTGACTTTTGTGCTACCATTGATGCCTTGAATTTGTTTCGATGTAAAACTTATAACAATTTGTCTTTGTCCGGTACGTTTAGTTTTGAAGATTTCCGTTAAATTAACCAATTCTTTCGGTTCAATATTACGATATTTAACAGTTCTAGCTTTTTTTAAACCAGGACCTTCTACAATATAATTACATTCAGTTAATTCGATATTTAGTGGATTTTTAAAACTGAAATCAATACGACAATCTTCACCAACTTTACAAATTCCGGATAATTGGATTGTCATTTCTGGTTTGATCAATGTAAAATCATCTTCTTCACTCCATGTTTGTTTTGTTTCTAAAACATTAGCAATTGAATAGATTTTAATCAAACTATGATCGACAAGTTTATCAAGATAATCATTTGGTGTTATAGTTATTTGGATTTTTTCTTTTTCGCCTGGTTTAATTTTAATCGTTCCTTGTGTACGTTTCAGAAAATTTGCAGTAGTTCCTGTATAAAATACAGTAGTTGCTGTTAAAATTGCATTGATCGTACGAATTTGATTGGAACGATTCTCAATTTTAACAGTAACTCGAAAATTATCGCCAAATGGAACTGTATCAATATCGATTAAATCAAACGAAACATCTTCGTCTTTTTTACTGGGAATTTCGTATAAATGTTGCGCTTTTGGTACACCTTTTACAGCATTATACACTGCCAATCTTTCAGCGGGTGTTCCTTCAAGATTTTTATATTGTCTTGTAACATCCCATAGATCTGCATCGCCTTTATCATCGGTAATTCCAACTCTTTTCGTCAATATTTTCCGGCCAACACTAAAAAAATGTTCTTAATATTTGTATTTTTGATCTGATTATACTCCGTTCATTGCAAAAGGATTAATTTGTGACGCACCGTTTACTAGGTTGAACTGAGGCAACTTCTCGTTAATCAAGTTACAACTTTTCTTCATTAGACGGCTCACTCGATCTTGAATGGCTTGAATGTTTTTCAAACAAATGACGATAAGCAAGACTCATTTGTAACAATAATAATGATCAGATAGTTAGTAGGTGCGTTACAAATTCTGTACATCCTATTGCGTTAAACAAATTATAGACTTACTGATATTTATTGGTAGAGAGTCGTGAAAATCCCCAATCGGAATTTTGATCTTCTTGGAAATGGACAACATCAGCATTAACTTCAGCAAAAACAAATGGAGTATCATATAAAAATCCAACTTCTCCTTTACGTACAGCTTCAACAGACGCCGGTCCACATCTATAAATACTATCGCTTTGTTCTTGTGGTGTTGAATCAATAATTTGCCAACCACCATAACCTGGTGGTAGATCGGGACGTGACATCCAAACATCATTCCATACATGGAAATTCCAACAATGATCGTTACAATCACCGTCTGGACCATTTTGAATTTGATTACCAAAAACATCAAAATATCTAGAATAATTCATCATTACTATTATTATTAGTTCTGTAATTTAGAATTACTTGTCAACAGTTAAGGAACAATTAGTATCATGTGCTGAAATATAATTTGTTGTTGATCGACATGGTATGCCTAATGTACGACATACAGTAACTGCAGCAGCTGAAAATATCCAACATTGACCATATTTAACCGATTGACCACCAGTTTTAAAAAATTGATCCATTATCATTACAGAGCCAGTCCAAGCATGTGGTGATGTTCCATCATCATATTCACCATCCCATCTACCTTCTAATAAACCATTATCATCAACTGAGTTTATCTAAAATTCATTTTATTATTTATTAAATATTTATGTTTTTTTTTTTCATAAATCATTTACAATTGCTGAAATTGCTCTTGCCACTAAAATCGGTGATCCTCTATCAGCGTAATCTAATTTAGATTTTTCCATTAAAAATACAGCAGCTGGTAGGACGATATCGTCGAATTGACCAAAAATCCAATGTTTTCCTGTTGGATTTTTAAAAGTACCACACCATATTTTTCCAGTCTCATTTAAAACGTACTCTTTACGATCATCTTCATTGCTCATATAAACTCCATCGTCTTCACACCAAGGATTGAACAAAATATAAATATCCAGTTCGTCCTAATTTTTAGAAGTGATCTTATACAGAGTGATCCGCCAGAGGCTTTCCTTGTCTTGTAGGAACTCTGGTTCTAGTGGGGTGAAAAAATGCATTCGAAGATCTCAAGTTTGGAAAATCGTTTTAACGTCAAAATGTTCTCTTAATATCACACTTTAGATCATCAAGTCCGTTTTTTTGCACCCACTAAAGCTAGAGTTACAAGACCAGGAAAGCCTCTGGTGGACCATTCTGTATATATAAAACTGTATAAAATATATATTTGGTTCCTTCAAAATAAATATAATGATTTGCCAGGTTCATCTTTGAGAAAATTTGTTATATAGATAGATAAATAGAGCTAGATAGATCGATTGTGAGAGTAATTGAGGGACCGAAGAGAAATTGAGAATATAGCAAAATCTTCACAAAATTGAGAAAAAAGAATGATTCAGAATATACTAGAAGATAGATAAAAATAGATGGATAGATATGAAAAGAAATAGGGATGGAGTGGAAGAGAAAGACAGTTGTGAGGGGACGAGAAAGTGCGATAGAAACTGGGGCAAACGGGGGGAGAGAGATAGAGTTAGGAAGATATACAGGAAGAAGGAGAGTTAGAGAGAGAGAAAGATATGAAGAGAAGCAGAGAGAGTTACAGAGGGAGATATAAAGCGGGACAGAGAAGGAGATTGGAGAAGAGGGAGAGAAGGTGAGGGTGATACAGAGATAGGGCATTGGAGAGGGGAAGATGGAGCGTAAGAGGTGAAAGACAGAAAGAGTTGAAGAAATTCAGATATTAAGAAAATGTTGGAAAAAAGAAGATATAAAGGTAGAGGGTAAAATAGAGAAATAGAGATAGGGAGAGGGAGAGAGAGAAACGTTGTATGTGAGAGAGAGATGAATAGGGGGGATACAGGGAGAGCAATGAAGAGATGTAGATGGAGTAAGAGATAGTGGAAAGAGAACGATTAAGAGGATGGGAAATATAAAGAATAGACCATAACGTTCCTGAATTGACTAAATAACAAAAATTTTTAGTTCTATTAAATTTAAAATTAATTACTTTATAGTCATATCTGTGTTCACGTTCCCCAGCAATATTACTTTGAATTGAACATTTCCATATGCCAACTTGAGCATTTGGTGGTATATGAACTTGCATTTGTACCATATTACCATTTATTTGAGTAACACAAGCTGACCAACGTGATGTATCTTTTGGTAAATGTTTCTGTTTGACCAAAATTGGAAGGATTGCTCTAGTGCCTCTGATAACATTGGGTCTTGGACCTTGATCAAACAAAACAAAAACAAAAATTGTTATTCAATCAAACGCACTGTTTTAGGTAATCATTCGCCTTGCGGCAAAAATCTTCACCTTCAATTCTAGCATAAATTATCGAATAAATAAACAACAATAAATAATAATAATAATCGAAAATTCGACAATACATATAATTAAAAGAATTATTAATTTATGAAATATTTAAATTATATATAAAATACGTACCATAACCAAAACTGATACGTACAACATCATTTTTTTGGTCAAAATCACGATTAAAACGTATAACAAAATGGAAATTACAACCACGTCGAAATATTGGTGTTGGTATTTCAGTATTAATCAAATCATATTCTTCAGTATGATTTGATTTAGCATTGTTTTTTGCATAAAATTCAGTAGCTTCAACTTGTATTGGCTTCATATTTCAAAGGTTATCAAAAAAAAAGTTACCAATAACTCAATTGAAAAAAAAATTACTAAGCTGCACTAATTAATGATTGTAGATTGTTGCACACAATTTCTTCAAAAATATTATGAAATAACTTTGATTGTAATTAACGAAGAGACAGTCAAACCACTACTGATTTCGTTATAAATACACCTGATTTTATACAGAAAATCTACGTGAACGAATAGAGGGAAAACTTGTGACTCAACAACAGCTTATTGTTAGTTAGATTTACTATAATTTGAAATAACTTGATTCTATTTATTATTAAGTAATCAAGAGGTCATCAGAAAAAAAATTCAATCATATACTTTTGGTATTAAATTTATATCAGTTGATAGTTTGACCTAATTTTTGAAGGATTGCATAAAAATTTTGGTAAATCCAGATTATTGCTATTGTTGCAACAACAACAAAAATAAAAGTATGAATCAATAGATGAATTGATCACCCAATTTTCTTAGACACTTTCATGATTGTCATAATGTACGTGAAAGTTTAACAAAACTAAAAATAAAGCTTTCATCTTGAAGTTTTCCTTTAAATTAACACTTTTTTTGAAAAATTAATTTCCCATTGAATTTAATTAATTTAAATATCAAGGATTTCTATACTGTGCAATAAAATTTTCCATTTTTAAAGTTCCCGCCGTCAGAATGCTCCCATAGCAACTTTGTTTACCATTTATTTTATTAAATTATTATAATTCGAAACTGAACTATAACAACCCATGATGGTAATTCTCGATATTTTCACAGAAAATATCAAAAGAACATATAAAACATCATTATTATCAAAAGCTACAATTTCAGTATTCATTTTAAGTTTATTCACCATAATTTCACCATATATTGTAGCCTATAAAAGTAAAGGTGAGTAATTATACTTTTATTTATTATTAATTAATACCTGAAGAAAAATTAAAGGTTTTTGGTTGAAAAGAGATGTATTTTATGAGCAACCAGATGTAAAATTTAAAAGCCAATATCTACTTATAGCAACAACAAATGATTTAAAACAGCCAATTGCTTGTAGTTCATTATCGTATTATCAAGAAAATATTGGAAAATTTGACAATTGTGCAATGATTAAAGTGAAATATTTGAAAATATTTTTGTAATTTTATAAAAAAAAAATTGTGATTTCAGGTCAGAGAAATTGATTATAATTATGATAAATTAATTGACGAAATTGATTTACAATTAACTATAAATCTTCCAGAAACAACATATATCACGTCATTTACATTAATTATTCCATTAGATTATCAATTACATGTAAAACAATCTATAAAAGAATTATGAACAAACAGTAATTGTTTTTGTTTGTTTTTTCAGCGAGAATGCAAATTTCACATACCGTCATTTGTAATTTATCAACAATTTTTACCATCAGTTTTATCTGAGTTTTCAATAGTTGCCGATCTAAATATACGACAAATTAATAGTTTTAATTGCAAAAAACATACGGATACTGTTTATAACCATTCATCGATTGCAATTGGAGATACATTTGGAGATTATCAAACAGGAAATATAATCGAAGGGTATCTAAAACAAAATAGTAATTGTTACAGTAATTATTAATAATTTATCCAAATAATTCGTTTTCTTTTTTGTAATTACAGTATCTACAATTTTAACAAATATTTTAACAAATTTCGTGATAGGAAATAATGGAAATTTCAATTTGAACATCAAAATTCATATACCGGAACAACAATTTTTTTATCAACCTGGATTTTGGCAAATAATCAAATGGGCCTGGATCCAATATTTCTCAATATACTTATTAATTTCGTACATTACAAACAAATTTAAATTATATTTATTCAAGCGTAGATTTGTATTATTTTATGTTGATGATCCATTAAAAAAGCAACAATAAATTTGTGTATAAAAAATATTCTAGTTTTCCTAAAGTCCATAGTCGAGCTCTGTTTTATCCGTACTAAATTTAATAAATTTATCTCGATTGTCTTCTAAAATAATTGTATTACGTAAAAAATCGTCGGCTTCAACAAATAAATAACGATATTCGTACTTCCCAGAATCGTTCTATAATCAAAATTGTATTAATTATTATTGTTTTTCTAGTAATTAATTGAGATACTTGAATCATTTCTAAATTAACGGTTCCTCGATGAAATGCGCCTTGTAAATAGAATTTCATTCGTAAACATTGTCGACCATCCCGTTGGAAGACAGCATGTTGTACATGTTGTCTCCGGCCACGTCTCGTTTCCATTCCAAATGCTTTTATTGGCATACCTAATTTATCTTGTACTCTAGGATCATTTTTACATATTTCTATTGTTCTCGTGTAAATATTATTTGGACTATTACTTGAAAATAATTCATTGAATACAGCATAAAATAATGTCCCAGTTACACCTATTCCTAATAATATTACACCTAAATATGATGCAGTCTTTGTTGTTTCTTTAACTTTTTCACCTAATGGCTTAACATTTGTATCAATTTCACCGATATTTATTGGTTTTGTTAAACCACTTTCACGACCGCTTTTCCAACGTTTCAAACTATCAATTATTATCAATTCCTTATAGGGGAATCGGTGATTACGCAATAAATGCGATAAAGTTTTTGTTAATAACATATTTTCGTAACTTATTTAACTAAAGAATCTAACCTCTATGGGTCTAACCTAATTTAATGACGGTCAACATAACCTCAACGGCAGTGTCGACGGCTACAGCTAACAATTTACAATTTATTATCTCAAAAGTATAAATAAATTACAAATTTTGTTACATATTCAACAATGATGGTCGTAAAGGTATAAATATTCAATAATTAAGTCAATTTTATTATATAATTATTACTGTTTATTTTATGCGCCGACTCGTGACTTTTGCCACTTCACTATTCCACTTCAAATTATCCGCAGTTTAATCGCTAATCGGTAATCGATTTATTGTTATAAACTTAGCCTACCTATAAAATCTACGTAATAAAATGCCAATTCTAAAGATCAAAATAACCGATTTTTTTAATATTAATATCAAATTTTCTAGTTATTATTCCAAAGACTTGTTAAAGTGATGTCAACGTTTCTAGTGCGGAAGTCGGGCTATTATTGTTATTATAACCTGACATTTATTTAACAGTTGACATTCAATTGTTGTTCGTTACGAGAAGAGGTAGTGTCGGGGGGCTGCAATGCGATTAATTCTTTTCAAGAATTCTATTTAAATAAGAATTATTGAATTATATTTATTGTAAGGATGGACTGGGTAATCTCGGATGAATTATCATTAACTGTTGGTACAATAGTCGGATGGATAAGTGCTGGTGCTATGATATTAGGTGGTGTTATTCCTTATATTCCACAATATAGACAAATTCGAAAGACCCAAGATGCTGAAGGTTTCTCATTATTGGTATGTTTATCATTATTAATAGCAAATACTCTACGTATTATGTTTTGGTGAGTTGTTAACATAATTTTCGTTATAATTTTTTTAAATTGTATTGTTATTTCAAGGTTTGGTAAACATTTCGAATATCCTTTATTAATACAAAGTATTATAATGAATTTAACTATGTTTATAATGATACATCTTTGTGTACGTGTAAGAAATCGAAATCAATTATTACAAGCTAGACAACGAATATTTACAGGTAATATATTATAATTTTATTAACCAATCAATATTTAAAACAAACTTTAATAATTGGGTTACAAAAATCCTCAATTAACATGTATTATCATTTCTCTTTTCTTATTTATTTATTTTTAATTTGATAATTATTTTATACTTAGTTTTATTTTATTTTCAACAGCTAAACCCAGTGAAGTCATCCGATTGCTAAAATCTAAGCCTCCTCGCTCTTCTTCTCACATAATTTGTGGTAATTTCGCTTGCACGCTTTTGCTTTAAATTACCCAATAATAGAACGGAAAAATTGATCAAAATTCGACTAATATTTATGAAAACTATTGACTAACATCTATTAGTTCTTAGATAATTTAATTAAATATAACTTATTCTTATCACAAGGTCATTGTTATTTTTCTAAATATTGTTCTAACTATATAACTATCTAGTTATGTTAATTTTCGCAATAGAAATTCTATAGATTTTATTACAGAAATATTCAACGCATGGCTTTCTTTATTAAGAATAATCAAAAAATAAATGGGTATTTCTCTATTATTTCCAGATTTCGATATGAAACATTTTTGGAATTGGAACGATTTCCAATCATATATAGACTGTATGTTAGTGTTTACAATAATATCATCAATATTAATGTATATATTTATTGATAAAATTGTATTTGTTGAACTAATTGGATTCTTAGCTGTATTCACTGAAGCTATGTTAGGTACACCGCAATTAATTAAAAACTTCCGAAATAAATCAACGGAAGGGATGAGGTAGGTTGTAAAATTGAATGATAAAATAAATCGATGATATATTTTTGAAAGGTCGCGTAACCTTTACTATTTCTTAAAATATTGATAAAATATCTATCTTTTCTTCTTCTAGTGTTAGTATGGTTGTAATGTGGACATGTGGTGATATATTTAAAACATTATATTTTTTATTTCGTTCAGCACCTATACAATTTTGGGTATGCGGTTCAATTCAAGTTAGTGTTGATTTATTAATATTATTACAAGTTTATATTTATCGCAACAATATTGAACCACAACGTGCCCAACCACATAGGATCGATTGAGTAGTTATTGTATGGAGTCATAATGATAATGATAGAAATTTGGAACAAACTAACGAAACACAAAATGATCATACCGATAATATTGATAATACAATAGATAACCAAGTAAATAATAGACAAATAATTAATGCTGATGTTCATAATGATAATAATGACGATAATATTATTATCGATAGTAGCATGATCAATAATAATAATAATAATAATAATAATAATAGTAATAATATCGATTTTGATAATCGAGCTTTGAAATTTTCATCTGATAAAAAACAAAAACCTAAAGTGATGCTTATACATAGGCATACTTTATGACAATTGCTTCAATAGAAATTTTTGGCTTTTTCCTATTAAAACAAAAAACAAATTGTTCCATATCAGTAATCAATCCTTTTCGCAAATAATTAGATTAATTAAATAAATAAAAGAACAACTAAAGTACCTTAAAAATTATCGTGTATTTGAAAAATTACTGTATTTTTCTTTAATTTAAACGTAGAAAATTTTTTCTAAAATTGGTCATAATGCTGTGATGCCGATTTAAATTTAATTAAGTTAAATGTGCATTTTATTAAATTTACTGTGATTAATTAATATTTCCACTAGTCTTGTCACTTCAACAAAAATTATGTTTATATGTATAGATAATTTTTTGTTGTTGTTGTTGTTGATTCATTACCTCATTTAATTGAGTGATATCGATCAATTCAGAAGAGTCAATTGTTGTGGTTTGATTTTCTAATTGTTTTAAAAATCAGACAACAGTAATACTGTGATTAAATTATACCAATCAAATCTCTATCTATTATACAGGTTGTTTCTAAAGCAATGAACAAATAAGGTATGAAATTCTGAGTCGAAAAGTCTTCTATCGCTTTTTGACCTGATGCACCATTGATTAGTTATTAATTAATTGAAAAATAGCCAATGAGAGGCGCGCTTTAGCAGAACGAATAGAGGTAGAAGAGATGATTAGCTGCTTTCATATCGAAACATCACAAAATAAATTATCGTCTCAGATTTTCTGCCCCGATACACCCACTTCTTATTGGAATAACCTGTATATATGTATAATATCTTTATTAAAATCGAGATTTGTTGAGAATATTGTTATCAATTGTTGGTCGTTACGCCAAATTTAAGTCTTCATTTTAATTATAATTATTATTTAGTTATACTTTGAAAAAAAATGTAATTTTTGATACATTAAAGAATGAATAAACGAATGGAAGAGGAAAATCGAAAATTATTAATAATTTTCGTCAAGTTCATTTTCCAGAATCTTCCTCACTAATAATCGCCTTATCAAGATATCCTTTGTCCTTCACATAATTTTCTATGTTTTCGATAATTTGCGGTGGGAATTTGTCTGGATTCTCTTTCACATATCGATAAACACCCAAATCAGCACCGATAATTTGAAATTGTACACCAAACACTTCTATAATAGCACCGATATAAAAATCAATTGGTGTATAATAATCGGGATTCAACGGATTTGAACCGGGTTTAATTAATAACGTATTAGATAAATAACAACCACCTTTTATACCGGAATTTTTGATTGGTGGTTCGATAATTTTACAAGTACCTTTGTCTAAAGCATAAATTAATAAAAATCGTCGATGCACATCTTCTGGATGGGAAGCATCCATCAACATTTCGTAAATTAATTTCTTATTTGCATTCAAAATTTGCCGGACAATATCTTTTTTTGGTGATTTTGGTATTAATGACTTCGTATTTTGCAACGAATCTTCCAAAGTTCCTATACCATTATGTGGTGGTAGTTCTAATTGTGGTTGTGGTTTTGCTGGTTGTTCAATATTAATTGTCGGTTTTTGATCGATATATAAATGAGTTTTGTAATAATTTCGCGTAAATTCATTACAATCATAAATGAAGAATTTTCTACCGAATACAAATATTGTTTCACCAACTAAAAAATCATTAACATTGTAATAATCGACGGTTTGAGTAGTTTCCAAAATATTCGATGAAATAAATGTTGGATAATTGAAATAATTCTAAAAATTAACAAATTATTGAAGAATCATTCTACTGGATGGTCGATTTAACCTGACAAAGTCAAATATTTCCAGAAGTACTGCAAATTTTGAAATTTTACTTGTGGGATTGTATCTTGGACATCGGGCGTGACACATTTCGCCCTTAAGAAACTCTTCAAAGGACTTTTATTCAAATGAAAATCTATTTTTGTTGGACGGTTCTGTTACAACTCTGAACTGCTTCTATGCGCATGATTTAATATTCGTACTAGTTCGGAATTGAGAGCAGCGAAGAATATTTTGTAGACTGATAATTCCAGTATAATGAGAATTCCATATCATAAGAATAAATAACTAACAAAATCACCCCTAAACGAACATGTGAATGTCAGAAACCTTATTTCAGTTCTAGTTAAAGTAACCGGTTCGTAATTAATTCAAACGATTCGCGAACAGAGAACTAGAACCGTAAGATTATATAGTTCCATTTTATTCACAAATACTAAAAATCTTACTGCGCCTGCCCAGGAGTGCAGAACTCGATCGGGATTTGATTTGCCAAAAAAACTATTACATTTATAAATAATTTTTTGAATTACAGTTAATTCCCAATAAAAATAGCAAATCAAATCTTAAATTGATAATGAAACAAATTGTCAAAATATGCACCACCTTTATCGATAAATTACCTCAAGTGCGTCTGTAATGATTGCTGAGTGGACGGTGAAATTCAAGAGCAATAGACATTCAAGCATCCAGAATTCATTCTTTTAAGTTTTTAGAGGTTGTATATGTTATGAGTACACTTTTTCTTTAAGATGGCATCCTAAGAGAAAGTCGATTGGAGTAAGATCAAATCGTGCTGGCCAATGACCAGCTTTCACCATGTCCAGTGCATCGATTCGGATATTCAGGATATACAATCTTTCTGAAAGCTATGAGTTGACAAACCATCCTGCCAGAACGATGGCCGGATTTACAAGTGCCTACGATGGCGGATTTTGAAGACGTGGCAAATTAATGGAAGAGTAATTGGCATTATCCAAAGAAATGTAATTTGTAAAGTAGGTCGGTACTATTACTTTTTTTTATATTAGGAGTTACAAAGTCGGTTGAATTAGTGAAGTTGTGTATTTTTTTCTGCTGATTGCAAATATGGAAACAAAAGTAATTGAACACCGTATTATTGAGAGACTGACAAAAATGTAGTTTTTTAAATGGAAGAGTCTGTATGTTATCATTACAAATAATAGAAAATTCAATTCCACAGTACCTGTTGCTCGAAAAACTACAAATTGAGATACTTTGGTAAACACTAAGTATACCCTGAAACTAAGTTACAACAGCAGCCCGAAAATTCAAAGTCGCCTCATATGCAAAAATTATATCAATTCTTACATTATTAATTATTAGATAATGATTATAGTTTTATCGTTATCTTTAATAACAGCAATTAAAAAATATTTATTAAGGACATCTTGTCAGGTGTTCAAGATACAATCCAAAAAATAAAATTTGACTTACAGTACTTGGGCAATATTTAGCTTTGTCAAATTGAATGGAACACCCAGTATAATTAGAAAAATTAAAATACTTTTGGTAATTTCATTCGTTTAACTAATCGACCACCTCTATCGTTATTATCAGAAATTTCTCGAACCGTCCCTGTATTATCAGATAGAAAATAATAGATTTCACATTTACGTAATTCACCAAATTCCGAATCTCTATCATCCCATAATGCATAAAATCTACAAAATTAGAAAATTATTTCCAATAAAAATCTTAATAATTTGTTAATACTTCAAAATCCCCTCGTTATTCCATCGTCCAGATATGGTAATCCTATCAAATGGTGGTATTTCAATTGTTGAACAATTTTGTTCATCTAATTGTCGTTTTTCCGTATATGGATCAATTGGTAGTTCTTCCGGTTCTGGCATTATTAAACCTTGACTAGCCATAAATTCTCTTGTAAAACTATCACAATCAACAATATGATAATTAATACCGTTTACTGATAGATCCTTGCCAATTATTAAATCTTTCCAAGAGTAAAATTTACCAGGTTCTTTTAAAATTCGACCTCTATTCACTAATCTACCTTGAACGAATCCACTATTCTATCTCAAAATATATAATCATAAAAACTACAACTACATTAGAAAAATTCATTTACCACTGTTTTGGGTTCGATTATAGTAAAAGTATCGTCTTCTAAAAAATAAATAATTTTTACATAACGCACCCGATAATCTTCCCATTGAGATTCAACAATCGTTTGTTTGAAAAATGCTTTTAATGTTAAACATTTTTTATCGTAAATCTCATAATATGGTCGAAATCTAGGAAACAAATCTTTTTCTTTATATTTACCATAAATTAATGTTGGATCGTAACTTAAAGACTCAATTGAATTCGCATATTTCATCGATTGGGATTCTAATTGTTTCATACCAATACCAAGATAATCGGATTTCGGTAATTTAAAACCATTCTTAATTGTGAATGTGTGCGATTTATGGAATTTCACAACCTATAAAAAAATTTCCTTAAATAAATCAATTTTTATGTTAATTCACTTACAGTAGGATCCCTAAAATTGCAACCAGGTAATTTAGGCAAATCTTCCATTATTTTATGATAAGAATATGAAATATTGATAAAACTGCAGTTACTATGGAAAATTTGTACCACCCCATTAAAATTTTAATTAACCCTTCCAAAATTACTATATGCGAACCATTACGCCAGTCGCCAGTACCTAACCAACGCATATAGGGCTCAATACTTCAGTACCATAAAAATTCCATTAATTTTAGAAGTACTTATCAGTACTAAATAATTGTCAGGTGATGAGATATAATGGGTTGCATAAGCACGAGAAAATAGGGCGTTTTCCATTTACAACAATTATGGAGTGTGGAGGGGAGGAGTACAATCTATGTATATAAAAAGTGGTTCCAAATCTATGGAATAAATGATGACGCTGGTGTGCTCTAGGCGAAATATTTTACTGACAATCAGCGTTTTCCATTTACACACTACGTAACA
>JAZBGX010000750.1:5798-25624 GCA_037414775.1 Zonitis immaculata | reverse complement strand
TATGTATATACCTACTTAATTCCTGTTCAAAATGTAAACATTATTATTGTTGTATAAAAACGAAACATGGAATTATCTTTATGTATGTATATACATGTTGAGCGAAGGCGAAAAAGAAATAAAAATAACGTGTGTTGCCGGCCAAATGGACCGAGAGGCATCAGTGTTAAAAATTGAACTTGATATAATGGTATCCCGTTGACTTAGTTCTATTCATAGGAGATTAAATTTTTTTTTTTTGTATATGTATATGTATGTATACATATATTGTATGTATTTATATGTGTGTGAGTTTGGAAATTTTAATTTACCGTCAACATTCTATATTGTTAAATATTTTCTATGTGGATTTCTTCTTTAGAAATAGTTAAATGATAAAATTCGTTATAGTTTAATCTTTAGTTTTTAAATATACTAACATAAGCTTTGTTAAATCGTCGATAACACCTGGCCGCAACTTTTACCTGAACTTATAGTCCATCGTTTTTCGTTTTCTTCTTGTTCTAGGCTCATCTTCGCTTCGTCTATTCCTTCTTCTTCTTCATCATTATTATGATCATCTTTGGTCTTCTTTTTATTCTTATATACATTTACTAAACAATAGAGAGGACTTGTATGTAATAAATCACCTGGAGCTGTGAAGAAATTTGTAAAATACGGGTCAAAGTGCTGATTAAAAGAACCGGCGCGGTCTATACAAAAGACCTTAAATGTAGAAACAGCTAAATTATTTACAAACAACTATAAAACCAAAATAAACATGAAAAATTGTCATAATTCTATATATACCTATTGTATATAAACAACCAGGACATATAAAAACCATTTTACATAATTGGACAATTAATTAATTATCTAAAATTAATTAAATTTATTTTATTCAATTCGCGATAAATATATATATTATATGTATCTAATATGAAAATATTTTATTAAAATATAAATGAGAACAATGAAAAACGGTAGCGAATACATGAACAAATGATCTAATACAGCAAACAATGTTGGGCGTTAGCGCGTGACGCGCTTTCTTTAAAATATAATAGGTTTTGGTTTTATCCCCACGCAACTCATATCACTCTATTTGGAAAAAACCGCATTGCACTCCATCTTGCATGGACCATTACTTAAATAGACTATATGCACGATTTTGATCACGACAATGAAAATAACAACCCCTCTTTTCTTTATATATACAAAAATCAACCTCTTACCACCGATAACAATAAATATTTTTTACGAATTTCCTTGTTTTTCTTTTCTAATAGAAGAAAATCACTTCAGTATATATACAAAGAAAACAAAAAACAAAAAACAAACCACCCCATCGATTGATATAATTACACGCATAATAATTTAATTGCCAGCCATTTATTTTTATTCAAGAATACAAGCTGTTCCATGATGACTGTCTATTAGCTCTATTCTGAACATATATATAGTGTATTTGTTATTTTTGCATCAAATAATTTACATATAAAATATTTGCAAAAGAGTAACATCGCAGAAATTGATAGTTCGACTTCTTCATTTGGATTAGAATATCGTATTTAGGTCCATTTGTATCTATAATTTTATAATAATCTATATAAGCTCATGGAAAAATCGTGATTCTCTAATTTTCTGATGAAAAATGTCTCTCACGACTTACTATATACTATACAGGATGGTCCACCAGAGGCTTTCCTGGTTCTGCAACTCTGGCTCTAGTGGGTGCAGAAAAAAAAACGGACTCGACGATCTGAAAACATTTTAACGTTCAAACGATTACCCAAACTTTGGATTTTCGAGCGCATTTCTTTTCTCTCCACTAGAACCAGAGTTCCTACAAGACCAGGAACGCCTGTGGTGGATCATCCTGTATATATGAATTTTTTTATCCTTCAGTTGTATTTTTGTGTTCAACATTACATTTAAATAACCATCGATACAAATAATTTAGAATATAAATAATTTCATTTCAATTCTTTTGTAAATTAGAAAAAAAACAAAAATTTTCACCATGGTATTTAGAGCTTTAAAGGACCCACTGGAGTTAGTCTTTGGATGAGACACACTTGGAATTTTGGATGGTAATTTTTATTTCTATATTTCTAAGTATGTTGATTAGTGTAGATGTTATTTATTAGAAAGTACCTACGCTGTGAGAGGGCAGCGTTACTTGAATTTTTAGAAGACTGAACTCCCCTACCCTAAATAACGGGCGCTCTAAACACCACTAGATCTAATAGATATAAAATTTATATATATAGTTATTATTGCAAACCTACTAAACGTGAACTGTAATTAATGATAAATTGATAAATATTAAATAACATTTAAAATATTCAAGGGAAGGTGGACAATTTCCAAGAAAATCCTTATTTGACTTAATTAATAATATTTAAAATCAATTTTATTGTAATTTTTCGAATTATAAGTGGAAAAAACGGAAAAAGTCTTCTTTTTCTCGAACTGTACGAACGTCAAAACAATTGAATTGTCTATGTATATATATAGTTATACAGGTCCTTTAAATTACTGAAATAACCTAAAAATTCATAATAATCTGGTGGTCTGATGAATTCGACGACAGAAATTCGATTATACAATATTTCCTTCCATGGTTCGAATCTTATGAAAAACTTTTTTGTCTATAAAATTTTTCACACCAAAATTTTCAATTTTCTCCAATAGAAATATTATTATCGTTTTGGTGATTATGTAATAATATTTCTAAGAAACGTCCCTCTACCATTAAATATAATATATGAGAAAATTGGTTTTTATAAATTGTATTATAATAAAGCCTTTATTGAGTGGACCCCTCTATTGGACGGATATATATTCACCACCTATTATTTTATTGACAAATTTTCCTCTCTTGTAAATATATATGGACACTCTTGTCGGTTTATCATTGATTATTCGACCGAAAATAATTCTTTAAATGTGTTACTGTTGGGATGAAAATAAGTAAAATATACAGCCTGTCGATATTTTGAGTAACAAATTACGTTACGTTTTAAGTGGAAAACCTGCTTCGAGTGAGCAACTATCTTGAACGGACATTTTTCGTCTCCTCGCATGCGTGTCCGCCCAAAAGAGGTTCCACTGCAACATAAACTTACCCAAATTTATTCAAAAAATATCCTCTATAACAGATAATAATGCGGTAAAATATAAAACTCAAAAACATTATTTAATTTAATCTGGTAATCAGTCTAACAAAATTTAGGATTAATTTACTAGGGTTGAGGTTCAATTTTACACGTCCCCATCTCTTTCGCTATACATATTTGCTTTGAATTATTTAAATATAATTAAAGTATTCTTTATTTTTATCACCAAATATTTCCGTTTTATAATCACTAGATGCAATAATACAGATGAAGTTCAAGCTCCAGATGGAGTTCCATCTAACAAGAGAATGTTTCTGGTTTGTTTGAATTGAGAAGAACTAATCGATTCGTTATTTCACATAAAATCAACGAAAATACGAATGGATAGATTGTCTCAAATTTTTTTTCAGTAATGTAATATTAATTGTTTTGCAAGAATATGGAAATAAAAAAATGTTAATTTCTACGTTTATATATTTGATAAGTCATACATTTATGAGAAATAAATCATTTCGATTTTTTTTTATTATAATCATCATTAACTATGGTATAACGATAAGAATGAAACAATGAGAAATTGGATTCGAATTATATTTCGACAATACAAAATATTAATGGCAACATTAATTAGTTATGACTTTTCATTTAGATAAATCAAAATTTTAGAAGCAGAACTGTAAAATAATATAATGAGCTTTCAACCAAATCAAATAAGTTTGGATAAAAATGTTCACTTGGTTAATTTTAAATTTAATCAATTCGAAAAATACTTGTTCCGCAAATGCTTGTTTTTTTTTATAAAAAAAAAAATTATTGAAATAGAAACAAATAAAATACTTTAAACCGGGGCGGGTCTACTTCGACTTTGGGAGTATACCCGCAAAGTCATAGTTATAACTTTGACAGCTTTTGGAGCTACTTTAACATGGAGCTATTTTAGCAGTTTGGCCCTTTGATCCAGACCAAATAGAATCTAGAAATCTTCCTCCTACATCTGGGCTGACAAAAGCTCAAAAGTCGCGTAGGACTAAAAGAAGTTTTAGATAAATCTAATCTACAATATGACAATATTATATAGAAAAATAAATAATCTAGAATAACTAGATTAATAGATTGATAAGGTTTCGATCCAATACAAAATATGTATACTTACAATAAATTCTAACAATATAGTGGAGTTGTAATTTGATCAACATCCGATTGTTATTATTAGTTAATTATTATTGATGAAGATAAATAAAGCAATAAGATTTAAATCTTATCATAAAACGAGGTCCATCAAATTGTTTAGCGACTTACGAATACCTTTAATTATTTTAATAATTAAAATACAATACTCTAGTAATTTAGCAAAATTGAAAAATAAATTGCATGTTGGGACCGTGGAATCTAAATTATTGAATCTATAAATACAGGTTATTTCAATCTTGAAGGTAACATACGAATAATAAGTAGATAAATAGGCAAAAACGTTAACCATGGCAGTTAGAGCTTTGAAGGAACAAACCACCGGAGTGAGTCTTTAAATTTTTGTTGTTACTTGAAATTATCCAGATCGCTACTTAGAATTTTGGATGGTAAAATCCACGAATTTAAATTGCGTAAGTATAACACCGGAATTTGCAAGACTCACTCCCCTACCCAAGAACAGGGGCGCTCTAACACCACTGATCATATAAATTTTGAAACTTCTATATATTCTTATCCTTACAAACCTACTAAACGTGACTTATAATAATTATATTGGTCAAAATTAAATAACTTTCAAAATATTCATCAAAATGTAAAAAAATTCAAAGAACCTCCTTATTTGGTTCAATTAATAATATTTAAAAACAATTTTATTGTAATTAACTCCATTAAAATTCATAAATAAATATTGAAAATAGACTAATCCCGTCTTAATGAATTATCATAGATCTAGTAACTTTCAATATTATTATGTTTCACCCTAAAATCACTTGTTGTCAAACCGTCCGAATATAGAAACAATTGAATCATATGTAAAATTGTGTCCGTGGTTCGAATTCGTCCCCTGACAAACAATTGCCTGTGCACTTTTTTCGAATAAATTAATGTCGAATAAAATCATTATCATCAATTGGAGATAAAATGAGCTCAACTTAATATAAATACAGTAGTGTTCACCTATAACGAGCCCGTTTAAAACGAGCCAATTTGAAACATGTGATAAATAATTATTTTTATCCAATATTTATCATAATAGTTGCATGTAAATCTTCTCTCATACAATAAATCCTGTTAAAATGAACTTCCGGATAGAGCGAATTGTTTTTATAATACTCGAATTGTAAATTTTTTCCGGTTATTATATATTTTATTGCAATTTATATCGAATTATAAGTAATAGAAATAAAGAAAGTCGTACGTCTTATTTTCGAGCTGTTCGAACGTCGAAGCAATTGAATCTAATCATTTGCTTCCCATATAAATAAACATACATATATGTATATAGATATACAGGTCTTTACATTATTTAAATAACGTAAATAATTCATAATAATCATGTGGTCCAATGAATTATATGACAATAATTTGATTATGTAATATTATCGTCCCTCTGGTTTGAATATGGCCCCTGACCAACAACAATATGTATAAGTTACGATACTTTTTTCTTCCTTTTCGCTCACCGATTACAATTATTTCTGACTTTTTATTCTCTACACCGAAATTTTTAATTTATTCTACTAGAAATACTATAATTATTACATTATCATGGGAATTATGTAATAAAAGTAAGATGCGCTCGCCCTTAGCATTAAATATAATGTGAGAGAATTTGTTGTTTGTTGGTTTTGTTTTTTTTTTTTTAATAAACTAACAAAGCGTACCCTAAATGATACGAAATATAATACTGGAGAAATTAACTCAAAAGGGTTATTTAAATCTATCTTATAATCAATTTAACTAAATATTCTAACAATTATATAAGAATTAAGCGCAAGATTAGAAATTTCAATAATTTCAAACCCTGTTATGTTCTAGTTATTCCAGATTCGAATCTGGTCGTTGAAGATTTAATATTTTACCATTAAAAATATCATCAATCATCTTGATGATATACTTATGTCTCAAAATATTGATTTAACTTGAAAAATCCTGTTATCAATTTTATAAATTTCGAAATATTCTCTACAATTTTCATGATTACCAGTTTTTCAATTAAAATCGCCATTTACGAGTTACTTATAAGTATAAATATAACAGATCTGCCAATTCTACCTGAATTTGTTGATGGATTCAAAAACTTGTTGCATCTGTAAATTTTCTGTATACATATATATATTTAATAAATATTTTTGCAGGTACTTTTAGCATATTTCATTTGAAAGAGATGTTTTTTTGTTTCGCGCGCATCTATGAAAATTTTTGCTTTAGAGATCAAAAAGTTTCCAAGATTTCAAGTACTCCTTTCTAAGAGTTGAAGCGTGTAAATTTTTTAAATTATTCAATCTCAGCTCAATGTCACAATAGATCGCATTACTACATGCTGTAATCTGTAGAGCAGAGGCTCTTAAATTGATGCAGTCCGGAGAATCCTGTTGAAAAACAATTTGTTTGCGGGTCTTATCCCAAAACCTTACTATAAGTTAGAAGTATTTAAATAAAAGCAAAAAGTTATCGTGGAGCCCTGGTACAAGCTACGCGGACCCTCATAGGCTGCAGAGCACAGTTTAATAAACTAATGCTCTGCAGAGTATTCGACGCTCTTCAAAAACACCTATGAAGATCTTTACTGTAGCTTGGTACTGGAAAATGGAAATTTCGTCAATTTACTATCTATGCAAATACTTATAACTCAATGATCTCCATTGGACGAACATTTGTGGGTAAACGAAAAGTGTCAGTTCAGAAAGATGTCCACTCACGGGAAAGGCTTTCACTCAAAATAAATACTTTTTGAAATTTCTACAAAACCGTTGTGCGTTATATTGTCATTCGTTAAACATAGGAATGAGCTTCTTTTGTGCAATTTATTTTTCAAAATATCGAGAGCTTGTTTTTTTACTTATATTGTAAACCGTATGGCATACCGAATGATCAATGATAAGCCATCAAAGGTGCCCATCCAAAACAGAAAGAATCCTTGAGAACATGTGTTAAAATATGTACTCTATCAGTAAATTGGTATATATATACCGATCAGAGTTTCGGGAAATTACAAAGTGTCCGGTCATAAGTGGTGCCTAGGATTTACTGTGATAGTTTTTATTTTTAAACGATAAGACAATTTGGTGAATGTCCATAATCGATATAAGAAATTAGATTAATAGGCTAAACCGTCATTATAAAAATATTACAGCAAGCCTGTGCGACATAATTTTAACTGATTTTGTAGCGTAATACCTTTAACAAGAATGACTTGTAATAAAAAATAACAATTTTTCGATATCGACGTTTATAATTCATATTTATGTAATTGACGAAAAAATAAGAATCAAATGTAAAAGTCAATTAAGCAAACACAAAGAAATATAGCGAATGCCATAATTGTAATTAATTATTAATATAATTATGTTTAAAAATATATAAAATATTATTCAAACTTCACACTCTATCATTATAATCAATTATCTATTAATAACAGATAACTTTTACAATCATTGAATTCTTGTTTGCAAACACTGTCAACACCAATGTGATTTCGAATAATTATAACAAATATCGCTGACTATTGTATAACTTTCTACTGGGTAGATACAGTAAATCCTCTCTTAAAAGACACCTTCCATGACCGGACATTTTTCAATTTCCTGAATTTCTTATTCATGGGGTAAAACCCTCACATCTTCCTTCTATTCAAGAAGATCCGTCCAAGAGAGGTTTTACTGTATATCTTTAAATTTGAAACTACAGCTTCTTTTGTTAATGGGTGTTATTGCGATAATTAAAAAAATAGGGAAATACTGTGATCGATATAAATTGTGAATTTAAGCGGAAATTGTATTTTCGTTTCAATTTCAATATAAAAATAACGTTTTTGTTTTGTTTTGTTTTGTTGTTATTTTAATTCTATATGTATATATGTGTCTGTATCAGATAGTTGACGTTTTGTTATTTAAACAAACATTTTTGATCTTCATTGTAGCACCACAACAGAAAGTTAATATAACAAGTCATGCAAACATGAAATCGTTTATGCGTCAAGACAAACCGCTTTTGTTTTAATAATAAAATATATCTATCTTACATGAGTAGTGTCAGTTAAATAACAACAACAACAACAACAATAATTATTAGTATCATAATAAAACATAAGAACATTATCAAAGAACTATATAGATACATAACCAGTAGGAAAAATTCTAAAAGTTAATTATAAAGACTATATACAATTAAAATAATATCTCCTGTATTTAATTATGGACACAACAGTATAATTGATGCCACTAGGGTCCTCTTAAATTTATATTAATTAATGTTGTATAACTGGCTATAAATAACCAAAATATACCTATTGTTAGAATACTATTAAGTTTGTGAATAGAGTATAATACATCTATTGACTTATACAATGTGCAATGCTATTTATGTATAGAAGATGTTAGTTTGAGAGGGTATGGGCGGAGCTAAATTTTAGAACCCTCCACACACCGCATCTCATCGTGATAGCGTATATACTGCGGTGAGGTGCGATGGGCAGAAGGCTCGAAGACTTAGCTCCGCCTATGCTCCCTCAAGTGTGAATCTTCTGTAATAACTACATGAGGAACGATCTTTACCTTATATGTAACAAACCCAAAATTGTGAATCAATATTTCATGTTAATAAACAAATAATAACTCAAACATACATTACAACGGAATAAAAAAAATGAAATATATTATCTTCATCGAAAATATCAGTTATAGTTAATCTTAAGCTAGTTGACTTAGCTATTGAAGTAGCTCGAACTACTGAAATTAAGTGCCTTGTACTTAAGTCGATTTATTTCAAAATTTTGTATTTTGCTCATCTAACAAAAGACGCAGTCCGGTGCGGTATAGTTATATAGGTCAGGTTTTGTAATGTCAAATTATACGCTGATTCTATTTGAGTCAATTGACAGGATATAAAATCTTGATAATTTATTGATAGTTGATTGACAATAAATATGCCTTTTAGTAACAATGTTTGTTTGAACCAGGTATAGAAATTGTATTGTATTGTACTACCGATCTATGTCGCCCTTGACAATTGAGCTCTTAAACAAATCGGATTGTAGATCGTGTTATAGATAGTACGATGCGAGTTCCATCTTCAAGTCAATAATAAAGGAATGATTCTATTTGATTCTACAAGGATTAACCTAAATATATATATATATATACTCAATAAGTTACCCGTAAAATTGAACAAAATTACCGGCTGTCGAATCAAACTATATATAGAAGCATCTCGTTTGAGGGACGTTCGGTATAATGTAATAATTTTAGTTAATTTCAATCTAATAAAAAGTTTTGTAATAAAATTAAATTTTATCTATTTCCACATATGTACCTATATATAACTATATACAACATTAATTATAAGACTTTTAATATTATGTGCGGTTAAAACGACTTAAAATTACCGTTATATTATTACTTATTCATAAACTAAATTACATTGTTTATAATTTGTCATTAATGTGAAAATGGTGTTTGAAATAATTTCAATTTTAATAATAAAACACCTGATTATATTTAATTCAAATAATTTATAATAATTAAGTTATAATATTGTCAATAATTATGTGATAATACACAAAATCGGTCTCTCTTCAAAAAAAAATAAAAAATTATTATTATCATCATTATTATTGTAAATAAAATTAACATGATTATTTAAATAAATTGTGCGTACTTAAACAAATTATATTTACATTAAATTTGATTATATATAGTTATAGCGTTAATTTGTTAATTAATTATCGTAATAATTAACGATAAAACAAATGAGGGTGAACCAAATTGAAAAATTACCGTTTCAATTCAATTATTATTTGAAGATTGATTAACATAATTGAGAAATATTATTATTATATTATAGAGGGTTTTTTTTTTAATATTCCGGCGGTTATATTATTCTATGTATATAAGATTTATTCTTATCAAAAGGGTTTAAATTTCTAATTTATCGGAAATATATATATATAATTATTAATGAATGACGGTCTATTGTGTTATCGAAAATTTATTAAATAAATCCATTATACGTTTATATTGAAGTGTTTTATATTCTATTATTAAACTGACATTTTATAATTAGTTTGATAAATTGAAAAATTTAAATAAAAATATTTTTCTTTGAGGAAAACCAGGCCTTAACATCGTCGAATACATATCCAGTTTTCCTATATATAATTAATTAACTATAAAGAAATTATATAAGTATATAGATAAAATTACCTGAATATCCCAATATTTATCTGATTTCGTTTATCCATCGATACCACATCATTTTATTGTAATCCAATAATAATAATAATAACAATAATTATAATAGTAACGATAATGATAACTAATTAAAGGAAACGTCTTGTAAAAATTAATATACACCTCTTGTTTATGTTAAACAACATACATAAACCTATATAACACTAATAACTGGTAAAGTCAATCGCGTTTTGTACTACACACACAAACATCCAATCACATAAAAGCGTAAATAAATACACAGATATGTACCTAAACACACACATACTTAAATACACACAATGCAGATGTACAGACACACTTACACATACACGCGCACACACACACACACACACACACAGGCACAAATCTATGTATATAAACAGTTGTATTGTATCTATATACTGATGGGATGTCGGTTCGACTTTGTTGTGTTCAAAAACACTCAACAAATCCGTTCATCTAAAAGTGAGTGTGATCAAAAATGATCTGTATGTATACATATTGGTATATGTTTGTATGGTTTAACTTTATATATATATATATATATATTTATATGTATATATAGATATATAAAAATTATGGATACGCAGGCTTACATTTGAGGTACAGCCCCAATATTATATACAAACGATTTTGATTGGTCGATTATATAGATATGGTACTATAGGCGTGTTTTATATTAATTGTTGAGGTGGGATTTAAGTCCAAAACTCCATTTTGTACGGTATTCGTTTTTTTTTTAATCTATATAGATTCACCGGTTTGTTTTTGTTTTTGTTTTTTTTTTGGTTTTTCACTTCTGTTTTGTTTTTTAATTTAATCAAAATGGTGTTCAATCGGAAGACGTGTTGATATTTAAATTTATTATGCACTTCATAATTAATAATTAAATCAATCATCTAATAAACTATATCATTAATATAATTTTATATGTAAATGCAATAAATATGTGAATAATTGTAAGAAAAAGGGGAACAAACTCCAACATTATATAATAATTATATCTACATATAATGAAATTAACAAAATTAATTACTGAATTATGAAATAATAATCAAATTTTCAATATAATCATCAACTAAATCATGAGATTTAGTGACGAATAGCGTAAAAAGTTTCTTTAATTTAAAATTAACTCTTAAATACAAATCTCATCTACATTCAGAACAATACAGAGATTCGATTATAGTTGAGTATAAGGGCGGTGAAATAGAAAAAAACAACTTCATTAGTTATATAATTATTATCTTGAATTCGAATAAAACACGACTCCATTTAATTTAAGCGCCGTTGTGTATGCAGTTTAACGTCATCTAAGAAGTAGTAGCTAAACTAACTAAAACTGCAATTCTTTTAATTTAGAGCTAGAATAGATGTCAAACTTCTCCTCCTTCTTGGAGGTTGGACATTCTCATAATTTCAATGAACTGTATCTCTGCTGGTATCTGATTCGGCCCTGTGACTTTCCTGGAATTACTTACTAAATAGTGCACGTTCTAGTCCGGGTTTCATTATCCTCAGTCCTTTATCTTTCCCACTTTCAATCAACTAGAAATGTATGTTTATGTATTGTGTGTTGCATACATTTGATAAACTTTAGATTTAAATGTTGGTAATCCTGTACGTATTATGATAGTGTCAAATATGGCATAATTTTGGTTAGAATCAAAATTCATAATAAAAAAAAGAATTATTATCATTGAACAATTTACTATGTAATTTATAGTTATTATCGATAATATTCAAATAATGGATATCGCCAAATCAATATTTAATCATCGTGATCATGTTGGTTATGTTGATAAAGAAGGTCATACTGTTGGTGTTATCAAATTTATTATCAAGATGTTAATAATAATTGAATTGAATTTTTCTAGAAACGAGAATTAGAATTAGCAATGTCAGAAGATGATGATGAATTGTTTATTGAAAATTTTTCTGAAGGTTTAAATATAGATGATTTATTAACACCAACACCTGGTGGACCATTTTCAGCTTTAACACCAACTATGTGGCCACAAGATATAATGGCTAAATTATCAGTCATACCAGATGATCCTAATTCACAACCGGAATATCGGTATAATGACCAAATAAAAATTAAATTTTAAAAAACGGGTTTTTGTTTGTTTTTTTTAGTTTTGACGAATTTGGATTTCGTGTAGATGAAGAAGACGGTCCTGAACAAAGTTCCAATAAATTACTAGGCATTCCTTTCGTAGAAGACCCTCAAGATCGGTATAAAATTAATTTGAAATCATAAAATTATTGAATAATAATAAAATTTGAATAGATTACAATGGATAGCACATTTAGAATTTTCCCATAATAAAGAAGTATTGGATTTGACTTGGGATAAAGTTGAAGTACGTTTACCGAAAACTGATAAATTACGTTCGATGGTCCATACGGGTATTCCACATTCTTTACGACCACAAATGTGGATGAGGATGTCTGGCGCTTTAGAGAAGAAACATCAATCTGAATTAGGTTATAAAGATATTGTTAAAATGTCTAGTAGTGATTCATTAATGACGTCGAAACAAATAGAAAAAGATCTTTTACATACAATGCCGACAAATGCATGTTTTAGTAACATAAATAGTACAGGAATACCACGTTTGAGAAGGATATTGAGAGGCATTGCTTGGCTTTATCCTGATATTGGGTAAAACAATAAATATCTTATCCAATTTTATGTAAATTCTTTTTTTTTTTTTTGTAGTTATTGTCCAGGAACGGGAACTATAGTGGCATCATTATTACTCTTATTAGAAGAAGAGGATGCATTTTGGATAATGGTAACTATTGTAGAGGATCTTCTACCAGCATCCTATTACAGCTCAACACTTTTAGGTAATGAAATAAATTCCATAAATTTCAATAATTACATATATTTTCTTATCAGGAATTCAAGCGGATCAACGTGTATTACGCACATTAATTACCAATATATTGGGTGATCTTGATGAAACATTGAAAAATCACGATATCGAATTATCATTAATAACAATGAATTGGTTTTTAACATTATTTGCTAGTGCTGTCCATATGAAAATATTATTAAGAATATGGGATTTATTATTTTTTGAAGGCTCAATTGTATTATTCCAAATAACATTAAGTATGTTGAAAATGAAAGAAACTCAATTGAAAGACCTAGAAAATTCAGCTCAAATTTTTAATGCTTTATCAGATATTCCTGGTGATATAGATGATGTTGAAAAATTATTTGAGGTAATTAATATTTATATAATAAATGATTAATAATTAATTTATTTATGTTTACAGGTTTCTCAACAATTAACAAATTCATTAAATGACGCTATGATTGAAACATATCGTAGACGGCATTTAGCTTATTTAATGGCCGATCAAGGTACATTAGTTGGTAATCCGGAAGCAGCACCAAATTTGCCTAAACAACATTTAGCTAGACGTCAAGTTAAAAAAAGTAAATCGGTTATACAATTATTATTATTCAATGAGGACAATGAAGATGATATCAAATGTAAAAATATTAAACAAACAGAAATTTTGGTCGATTTGAGAGAGGCGATTTTACAGGTTAATTTTATTTGTTATATATGTATTTATATTCCTCAAATAAGCCAAAAACCTATTGTTTTTTTGTAGATTGCGAGACACTTTTTACAAGTTGATCCAAAATTAAGTACTGATATATCTTTAGTGGCTGATTATTCAATGGAAAGTCATGCTGCTGATCATGCTAATTATATAAATGTATCGAAAAATCGTAAAAGACGAGCTAAAGCCTTATTAGGTAATTTGTTGATATTAAATATTGAATTGAAATTAATAATAAAATTTTAAGATTTTGAACGACATGATGATGATGAATTAGGTTTTCGTAAAAATGATATCATCACAATAATTAATCAAAAAGATGAACATTGTTGGATAGGTGAATTGAATGGATTGAGAGGATGGTTTCCGGCCAAATTCGTACAATTATTGGATGAAAGAAGTAAACAATATAGTAGTGCTGGTGATGATAGCATTTCAGAAACTGTTACAGATTTAGTTAGAGGCACATTATGTCCTGTATTGAAGCAAGTTTTTGAACATGGAATGAAGAGACCGAGTTTTTTAGGTTTATTATTGAATTTTCAATTTCCATTAATTTAATATCATCTCATTAAAGGTGGACCGTGTCATCCGTGGCTATTCATTGAAGAAGCTGCTACTAAAGAAGTTGAAAAAGACTTTAACTCCGTTTATAGTCGATTAGTCCTTTGTAAAACTTATAGATTAGATGAAGATGGTAAAGTTCTTACGCCTGAAGAAGTAAATATGAATAATTCAAATTTTTATAATTTACTTTATGTTTATTTGAAATATTTCAGCTTTTATATCGCTGTGTTCAATCTATAAATCTATCACATGATAATGCCCACGTTCAAATGGACGTAAAATTAAGATCGTTAATTTGTATGGGATTAAATGAACAAGTATTACATTTATGGCTGGAAGTTTTATGTTCTTGTAGTGAAGTTGTACAAAAATGGTATCATCCTTGGTCGTTTATTTATAGTCCAGGTTGGGTTCAAATCAAATGTGATTTAAGAATATTGTCACAATTATCATTCAATTTAAATCCTGATTGGGAATTACCAGTTAAAAGAGAAACAAATAATCAACCATTAAAAGATGGTGTTAGAGATATGTTGGTGAAACATCATTTATTTAGTTGGGATATTTGAATTTATTAAAATATCAATCTGTCCATAAAATGCCTTCATTATTATTTTTTTATTCAAGAGGGCACTAAAGATTATTTTTATAACAAAAAATCCAACTATTCACTATCAGTATTTTGTTGTGTAAATCTCGATAAATTATTTAATATATATTTTCTTTTATCTATTAACAAATTAAAAAGAATCTGAAATACACTAATTTATTTGAAAATAACTATCTAACACATATCCTCCGATAATAAATTAAATATTAACACCAAGTGCTTTCGGTAGTGTGGTTCCACAAGGTCCAGGAAAATAGAAACTAAAAAAAAAACACTGCCATTTAAAAACGAGATAATTTATATCGATAAATGAAACCGGTTGAATTTTTTTCTTTTCAATCAATTAAGTTTCTTAATTGTTCGTTTATATTCTTAGAAATAAGATTGACTGACTTCATTTATAAAAAATCAACATTTATAATGGAATAAATCATTAATTACCTAAATCCTTCGTTAACTGGTTCTGTATTTAAATTAAATTCAGCAACCGGTTTTCCACGTTCAGCAACAATTGGTGCAAACATCGCAGCCGGATAAACAACCGAAGATGTTCCAATAACAAGACATAAATCACAGGATTCAATTAATGTTTCTTAAATTATAATATTAATTACTAATAGTTAATATTAAAAACGATTCTTACTAGATCGGTCCATAACATTTGGATCAAGATTTTCACCAAACCAAACAATATACGGTCGAAGAAGTCCTTTGCATTTGTTGCAATGAGGCAAATCTTTTATATCAATAATTGGCAAATTTGTTTGAGAACTATCAGGTGACCTAAAAAAACAGTATCAATATTTAATTTGATAATCTACACAAAATATAGCACCCTCGTCCTCGTAGAGCTTCACAAATTGGACTATCAACATTTCTTTCGATTTGTTTACATTTAGTACACATAACTTTTTCTAAACAACCATGTAATTCGATAATATTTTCTGAACCACTACGACGATGTAAACCATCAACATTTTGCGTTATTACCGTGAATATTCGTCCTTGTTCTTTACAAATCTGTTCGTATTTTGCTAATGCAATATGTGCCTAAAAATTTGAAAATTCGATCAAAATTTTTACGTATTACATCAAATAGATATTATACATTGTTAGGTTGAGCATTAAATGCTGTTTCTCTCCTATAATGATAAAATTCCCATACTAATGATGGATTGGATCGGAAGGCTGCTCTACTGGCTAGATCGGCAGCTCGATGTGTTCGCCATAAACCACCAGGACCACGAAATACAGGAATTCCAGATTCAGCCGATATTCCAGCACCAGTTAATGCAACAATATTATTCGATTTGAGAAGAATTTTCTTAAATTCTTCATAATCAGATGAATAACGCTTTGTCATTTTTAAAATATTTATAAATTCATTGAATAAAAGTTTTGATTTACTTTTAATTAGCATTAATTATAATTTTTGTTTGTTTATGAATTGAGGTTAGAAAATTTTAAATGTAAGTGACAATGACGTCTATGCATATATATGATATATAGGTCAATTTTTGTTGGCAAACATCTCGAAATTGCTTCAGAAGAGCCGATATTATTTCTAATTGTAGAATTGATATTTTGTTGTACTTCCAAGAGATCTTATTTTGGACTACAACGAAAAATAATAAGAAAACTTCCCATAATAATAGGTCGTAAAATGATTATGACTAAAGGGGCTACGGCACTTTGGAGTTGAAAATTTTTGGACGTTTGTTTCCAAAGCTGGTTGAGATCAAACTATGGAATTCGCTATCATAAGTAAGCATTCAATGCTAAATAAGTTGGTAGTTAATATATTCATGAATGAATATAGAGAAAAAAACAATTTCGGTTCGATTACAAATATTTATTCATTGAATTAACATCATTCAATTATTAATGTGAATCGTACATTGAGCTTCATAATTTGTTCAGCAAACAACTCAGACTGTATTTATTCCAATTTACTATAAGTAGATAAAAGAAATGAATCTCTAGCAATGGTTTACATTTACACTTACTCTTACATTGAATTCCATCAGATTCTTTTTGATAGTTCTATCTCTCCATTCAAGTATTAAAGCCAATTTCTATAACAAGATAAAGCACATTATTTCATCAATCATTAAAGTGAGACTAAATATTTGTAAATAACATTGATACTTACATTTTGATTAAAATTCAAACCAAATTGTAAAGACATTTAGATGATTTCGTATAACGCCATCTACACAAAATAAGTTGTAGCATTAATTTAGTGACATCTATAAAATAGTAGAAAAATTAGCACAAAAAAAAATAACAGAAATTTATATTGCCGACAATTGTTGCCAACTTAACTAAATTTAGTCAACATAATCAAAATCAATTCTATTTGAAAAAATTGTATTGAAGATAATATAAAGATAAGAACGTATGCTGCAAAGATTTTCCATACACCATGATGAAGAACAAGTAAAAAATAAAATACAGAATAAAGTCCAGTACTTATCGATGTCAGAAGTAAGACGTAGTTTTAATGAGTCGGCATTGGAAGTTGTGTAAAAAAAATTAGGAGTACTATTTGAATAGAAAATTAATGTTTCAGTTTTCTGACTATTTTATTTTATTTTACCATTATTTGTTAAATTCATTGATTAAAAATTGAACCCAATTTGAATATTTCATATTTTTTAGCTATAAGGATATTATATCGAGAACCGTTCGAGTTAAATCAAAAGTAATTTGAGTTTTGGGGGTTTGGAAACAAGCAAGACAAATCATCTAGTGTGAAATTTTCTGAAAACTCAAAAATAGGAAATTTTTTCTCTTCTAAAGTCGATCCGAGGAGATACGGTATATACTCGCACTTAATTCTTGATCTCTCAATTATTTTATAAAATTGTTTATATTTTCTGTTTTCTTTATAGCGTACAAGTATGTGAATGAAATATCTAATTAGATTATCACGTATCACGTGCCAATATTACGTATGCTAATTTGCTCTGAAGATTCTAAACTGGAATCAAAATTAATAGTATCCGTGGAAATTATGACAATTGAACATCACTTTTTATTTCTCAATTTCTTATATTTTTTTCTTGAATAAATGTTCACATTTTACTTGGATCCAATCTATTATTACCATTTTTTGTACTTGAAATTGGGAATTTTTGGAGAAAAATTGGATTAAATTGCAACTAATTAAGAGAATGCCATAAGTCCCGTTTGACATTTGACAATTTTTTTGACAGTGCCCATCACAGCTATCCTCACGGCCATTAAAACCATAATTTATACAGATTTCTATTGATAAGAGCGACATTATCAAATATCGCGTTAATGATATTGAGGCAATATTGGATTTTATTGAAAGTCTGGGGGTTCAATCAATTAAATATTATTTGATTGAATTTCATTAGGAGCTTATCAAATAATCTGAAGATGACCAGCTGTTATTTACTTCAATCTAATGTGATAAAATTTACCTATATAAAGCAAAAGTTTTATGAACTATAAATAATTGATGGGTATAAGCTTGAAGAATTCCAGAAAATGAAATCAATCGCCACAATTCTCATTCTATACCTATCATTAGTTAATTGCTATTATTTAGCTCCACAAGTCCATCGTCGAATCAAATTAGTACCAATACGTAATTTGAATGATTTATTTCATCGTTTAAATGGTATGGCATTACGTCGTTGTGCAAATTTATTTGATGAAAGCTGTGCTAATGGCGGTATGAATGGTGCTAGTTCAGATAATGATTGGTTAAATGGTGGTACAACGCCTGGTAAAAAACGTTGTGCAAATTTATTTGATGAAAGTTGTTCAAATGGTTATATTGATGGTGCTGGTTCAGATGATGATTGGTTAAATGGTAATACAAATCCAGGTAAACGTTGTGCTAATTTATTTGATGAAAGTTGTGCTAATAATGGCATAAATGGTGCTGGTTCTGATCAAGATTGGCTCGATTCACATTCGCCAGGACGACGTTGAAAATTCGTTTTTCTATAATTTTGTGTGAATTTCGAAATTTAAATAAAATTTTAATAACAATAAAGTGTTGGTTTGAGTTTGTTAAACAAATAATATTATAGGTGATGGCAACTATAATTCAGCCATTTTTTCTTGAGATGCCTCAGGTAACGGAAGCCATACAACTAAACGTAAAATTCCCCTAAGAAACAACTATATACAACCAATAATTTAACGTATACATTTTTATATAATTATTTAAATAGAATTAAAAAAATTACTATCGATAATAAAATTTTCTCGTATATTTCGAGAGTATTTCCAAAATTATTCCAGACTTATAAATACCGGATATTCAATGTCCAAAAATTCTATATTATATAACTAGGCAATAACAATTAGACAACAATTTTTCTGATAGATAAATTTGATAATTGTCTGGCGCCAGACAATTTCTGATGGTACACCTTACTTACAAAAATTTTATGCATATTTAATAATTGCTATAATAAACTATTTCCGGTAAATTTTCGAAAAATAAAATAAAAACGAGAAAAACAACATTAGAAATGATTCTATTTCCTGTCCCATTAATAATTGGTTTTTTAT
>JAZBGX010000748.1:0-25632 GCA_037414775.1 Zonitis immaculata | reverse complement strand
GTTGGAAAATATATTTCCAATTTTCTTATCCAAATATTGAATATTCTCAATTTCAAATTATGATTTTTGCGGATTTCATCAGACTTTATTATCGTAAAACTACATTCTACGAATTATCCGTTTTTATTCAAGAATTCGATAAAGTTATCGGAATATAGAGACATGGTGATATAATGATAGTGAAACGTTTATTATTAAATATGGTTGTAAATTTTATTCTTATAACGTAATTTTTAATAAAATTTCGTTTTTATTTCAATATCGCAGTTCTTAAATTTCAGATAATCACAATTTTCCAATTAGTTTTTTTCTATTTTGCGTCTATAATAGCGTTGGTAAAGTAACAAAATTAGTGCTTTAATGAAAAAGGAGTGCTTTAATAGATATTAAAGAACCCCTTTTTGGGTACTTTAATAGTTTATACTCAACGTGATTAGTATTACGAGAGAAGAGAGACTATAGGTCTATGTTCTTTGGTATTACGCTAAACAAAAGACAGCGTTGACAGTATAGTTACTATCAACTGTCGCAAAATTCCCCAAATTTCGAGAATTCAATTTTTACCAAAAAAAGGGCTCAAAATAGAAAATTAGTATATTAAGATACTAGTTTCATAAGGGATGATTTTGTCGCACGAGTCCAAGTTTAGAAAACGACGAGCGAAGCGACGAGTTTTCTAACAGGCGAGTGCGACACTACACTACACTAATTTTTCTATTTTGCCCTTTTTAACCAAAAATTGGTCTGATACCGAGATTCTCTATTTAGGGAATTTATTGTCAGCTATCTTGTAATTGGCCTAATAAACAAAAACTGTCAAAATCAATGCATTTTTTTGATTTGACGTTTGATTTGTGAGTATATCATAGGAGGCTAACGCAACCTTAAAAATTTATAAAAATTGGTTGCATATAGCAATTCGGGTGCTATAAAAATCCTCATTATGAAGCCCAAATGGCGTCCATATTGGAGTCTTCATAGACGCAAAATAGAAAAAATAATATAAGAAACTCGTTTCAAAAAATGACAATTCCTGCCTGCCATCGACCATTGAAAAACTCGCGTGCGCGCTCGTTTTTTAAACTTGGTCTCGTGCAAGAATTGTCATTTTTTGAAACTTGTTTTTTAATGTAAGTTATGTGAGTACTATTTTTTTTTATGTAAGTACAATTTTTTTTTTTTAGATTTGAATCTAATTCTACGACACTCGACCATAAATTCGGATGATAAATTATTTTGAATTACTGGAATGAAGAGACATCTAGAAAATATCCTGTATCTGCCCACACGTTAATATAAATATTGTATATAGTTATACAGAATATCCAAACATTTGTCATTTATGATAAGAATTATCTGAAAATTTAGACAAAATAAGTTCAAAAATATAGATGTTCTTTGAAATTTTTGATGGATAATAATAATACGCCGAAAATAGAAATTTCAAAGTCATTTACAGTCAAACTTCTCTAACTCAAACTTCCTTAACTCGAATTTCTCTTTAACTCGAAATTTTCTGCGGTCCCTTGCATTTTGTATACTATTTACATGTGTTTTATTTTCTCTAGCTCGAAAATCTCTCTTACTCGACAAAAAGTTTGACAAACAAACCTTACAGGGACTCCTCTAACTCGAAATTATTGTCGCGAATGTTTGAAGCAAAGTCGAAATATTTCGCTTCTCATCGACAATAATACTACCGCACACAAACTGAAGGCGATCAAATTATTTTTTTCCCACATCTAAATTACAACCTGTAGATCAAGGGATAATCAAAAGTTTCAAGTGCCATTACAAACGTAGAATGTTGACTTAAGTTGTTGAAAGCTATCAGCTTTCCAATACAATACCTAAAATGGATCTCATCAATTGTATACAAAGTGTGTCTGCAGTATGGATTAATATATGGTGTTACTCAAAAAACAATTCGAAACTGTTTTGCCAAGGCTGCGTCTTTGGCAAAAACAGCTATTACAACGAGGAGGACAAGATAGCATTAGGTGAACTGAGAGAACGATTAAGTGAAACAAATGAACGAACACCTCCAAATACATTTACAGGCACATTCGAAAATTTTGTGGAAATCCATAGTCTGAAGCATATGAGCTTTCATAAATTTCTGATCATGGATAATGATCTTCTAACTAGCGAATGCTCTACCGATCAAGATATTACAGATATTACTATTTCACAAGAAAAAAGTGATGGCAGAGACGTTGAAGAGTCACTACTGGTGAAGTTTTCTCTTGCAGGAGTCAAAAATGCATTTGAAACTTCACAAGAAATTTTCGCAATTGAGGAAAACTCAACTGATACCATTCACAATTCATTAAATAGAACAGAGCGATTTTATGAAACCAATTGTTTCAACGGAACTATGCATCAAAATCTAATTACAGATTATAAGTTTTGATAAGTGATGTTTCAATAAATTATTAACATTTCTTTAACTCGAAATTTCTCTAACTCGAACAAATATTAGATCCCCTTCATGATTCGACTTAGAGAAGTTCGACTGTACTTATTCAACAAATATAAATGAAGTGGTAATTTTCATCTTGTGGGAATTCTATTAAGTCTTTAATTGAATAAGGAAAATTGTAGAGTAGAATGAAAATATGATTTACATTAATCATCTATTCCATTGGTTTCGAAATTATGGTCCACGAACCCATGGGACAAGTTCGTGTAGCCTTTCCCAGGGGTCGGCATTAATTATTTCACATTAACTTTACACCTACCCTCCACAACTTACCGCTATTATACAATGAACCTGACCTGGTCTAATCTATTGAGATCTGATTTGGGAAGGAGTCGGCAAAGAAAAATATTTTTCAAGAAGAGGTCCCACATCTATTAAAATCTATTTGGAATACATTTTTTTTTTTAGAACTAACGAAATTCCCCGAATAAAATCACTATGATATGATTTAATCACAAACTACACCACCTGGTGCGCTCAATTTTCTTGATTAATATGTTTTATTGAAAGCTTACAAATATTTACTACTCACTGAGTATTATTATTATTATTATTATTATTAGAGACGATTGCTTTGACTATGCTTTCAATAATAATAATAATAATAATAAGATTAGATTAAATCGCTATACAATTATTATTTCTTGTTTTAACAGAATTTCTAACAGAAATTTCGACGAAATTATTCAACTAAATCACTAAATTAATAAATCACAGAATATACAAAGAGTAATTGTTAAAAAAAATACATTATATAGACTTATAATCGAAAGTTTGTTAACAAATTGGGATCGTTTAGTTGAATCTCAAAGATAAACAAACTTAGTTTACCTACATGGTTTTCTTGTAACAGTAAAATTTGCATAAGTATTCTATACAACTTAACTCAAAAAAAGACGTCTATTACCAACAGAATAATGTCCCATATACCGCATGTTTTTTGAGCAAATAATATGGACTTATTGCGAGACAAATTCGGTGAATATCGTCAATTTCATGATCTCGCTTGGTCGTCGGAATCGAGTGATTTAGCACCTTTGGACTATTTTCTCTGAAGTCATGTCAAATCATTTGTTTATAGACTTGGAAATTAACATTTGTCGTATTACAGCAATCATACAGTCCGAGATGTGTGCCTAAATGTGATGGAATCGATGTGTGCAACAAAAGCAAAATTAATCGAAAACGATTCTCTTATTGGAAAACCCTGTATTTCCAAGACCACGTATAATCAAAACTCAATTTGAGTAATTTGAGTAATATGTGATTGTCTATGAGCAAAACTGTGTAGAACAAACCCGCATAAAACAATGGTTAACTATAGTCGACTGTATTATGTCTGGGTTTGTTCAATGTAGGGTCACTTGATAGACGTTATGCTCTATGGTATTAACTTATGAGTAGTTCAGGTTATTAGAAAGCTCCCTGTCACGGGAGGTGCCCGTTACGGGAGGTTTCACTGTAAATCACAATTTTGTTTCCCATTACAAATCTCCAAATATTTTTAATCATACGAATATAATCACTGAATGAGAAAATTACAGATATTTTTGTTTGCAATTTCCTTTAATTTATTATCGAAGTTTAATTGAATTAATATTAAAATTTTATTCTATAAATAATCCAAATTTGAATATTTTGCAACAATCTAAAACAACATGTAGAAAATAAAACTTTTTGGTTTTTTTTCTCTCTCATTATGATTACTTCTAACTTCTAACGACCTCTTATCTGTAGTGTTTGTTTGTTTTTTTTTTTATTTAGATATTTATTTGTCGACTGTGTCCAACAATATTCATTTAATTTCTAGAAAGTTACAGAAAATTATTTCGTTATACATATACAATGTGTTCAGCTTCACATGATGACACCCGAATAAATAGCTTATTAATAAAACAATTAGTCTGAAATTTTTACCAATGATAGAGGCTACTGAGGTCAACAGTTTAAATCTGTTCGATTTTGGTCAAAGTAAAAAGTAATGTCAAGAGTAAAGTCATACCAGCGATGAAGATAGAGCAAACAAGGAATTGGAAAAGTTGTTGCTAATGATAATCACTTTATAAAGCTAAATAGAAGGTTTCGCTGAAATTTTGACAATAACCTTACTGGTCTTTATCATTAGTAAAGATTCCAGACCAACTGCTCTATTAATAAATTATTTATTTAGGTAGTTTCATGTAAAGTGAAACACACTGTATATAACTCAAGAAATTTCATTTGTGAACTTTCTAAATTGAGTGGAAATTCACTAAGTGGAAACTATTACTGTTCTATCGAAATCTTCTTGAAAATCCATATATTATTCGAAGATATAACTGCAACATACATACTCTAGTATAGTAGTGTCGTTGAAACTTTTGTTATAAATTAGAAAAAAAAGAGCAAATGATAAAGCAGAATGGACTTATTCAGTTCACACAATCTATCTTTTATGCAAAAGTGTACCGAAAATTCAACGATAAATACGAACAAATCCTAAAATTTTATTATTTATTAACATATAGCGAGATGAAAAATACGAGAAAGAAATCAATTTTAAAATCAACAAACAACAATTTGTTTGTCACGAAAATTTCCACACCACAAATACATCATTGAGTCCTCAGATTTTTCTGAATGTCTAATTTAAAATTCAAAACTCTTCTTTTTTTTTAATTTGTCTCCCAACTTTTCCCATTCACAACAATTGAATTACATATTTAATTTGCATTCCTAACCATACATTGAACGCCGAACCACAAATCACCGAGACTTTTTTATTATCCGTCAATCTATATACCAATGGTGACAATAAAGCTTTAACACGATTGAAATAAATCAATAAAAATTATAAATATTCTGGATTTTTTCCAAATTCAATTCGTTTATAAACGAGACATTTGTAAAATAATTACGTTCAGTGGTAATCTAAAAAAAAAATGGAATGGATATTATGTGGGTCCAATTTACATTCAAATCGCGACCATTTTGTAATGATAGAGCCACCATCAATGTAGTTTAATCCGAAATTATGTTGTTATTCATGTTATAATGAGACAGTTTATAAGCTGCCTTCATTATGTTGAAAAAAGAAAAAAAAAACAAGTAACACAGCGAATTTAAATTTAATTCATATTCAAATCAACCAAACAATCAATTAATTAATGGCAGAGGAAAATAATAAAATAAAAATTCACATTTGCCGAAGAGTGGAATTGATAAGGGAAAATAAGGATGACTACCTTATTTATTGGAAAAGGAAGTCATTTACATTTTTCACTAGAATGATTATAAATTTTGTACATGTAATTATTTTATTCTTCCGCTATCAGTGCCGTAGCGATAGTGTCGGCTAAAGAAGTGCTTGCCACAGGCGCAGCTATACTTATGGCGCAAAATTAACGATACCAACCCGGTTGACAGTTGCTTTCGATTTCGATGCCACTTTCATGATTCATCGCTTAGAAAGAGATTTTTGCCAACCATATCATAGAGGGCAACGACGTTACTACATCGTAGTATAAGACAATCGAGCGGCACATTTCATTTTAGCGTAAATATTTTTTATGAACGTACAATGTACATATTGGGTTGAATATAATCCAAACACATTATACAAAACAAATTGGGGAAAATGAAAAAAATGTAAAGTGCTTCGATAGAGGCGCAGTACTCTAAGATTCGCCTATACACCCGTTTCTTGAGCATCACCAACTGTCTTGGTCGATTTTCGCCTCCTGATAAATTCATCAAAAACTAATTAGATAGAGACCCACTATTACTACACTCTCACTATTTCGTACACTTATTGTAGCCCAGATTCATATTACGCAACTAATTTCGAATTATTGCTACTAAATGTAACACCTGACAGAAGCATAGTAAATTCTTAATTTTTTCCCAAATAGTGTAATGTCGTAAGTTTGTGTCAATCACTTCTTTGGTCTACTACAATACCATTATCTCAAGAAACTACCAATATTAGTGTCAAACTATACGATTCACACAAATATGACATGTGCCGCTCGTTTGTATGATAGTTCGTTTCATTTCAAATGTTCGACAAAATTTTTGACGTGCCGCAAGACTGAGTTATTGCAACTTTTTTTATTTTAACTGCTTAGGAAGTCCTTTTTGTGTGAAAGCGAGAGCGGATATTCTGAATATAATTGGTTCACCCAAGCTTGAGTGGATTTTATTAAAAGATGACAATAAGCCATAGTTGTTGCTTTATTTGTACCAATAGCAACGAGTAGGAGCGTCACGAATTCTGCCGATGTAAGCAACATAGATTGTTTGACATGAAACATACTATATTGGGGTGTTTCATTTGAAATGGAATATTTTTCAGCGGACACAAGAATTTCTTTCTTTACATTGAAAAAGAGATTGTCTCGAAATTTGAGCCCTTAATTTCAATTTTAATTACTTATTCCTCTCTATGGTTGAATTTTTCCCATTTGATGATTCTTCATTGCAATTTGTCGCAATCTGTAGTGTACAGAGGCTCTTCGAAAATGCCCATCAATAATATTCTATAACTTTGAACCGCCTCATCGGTGTTGGCCAATTTCCACGAAAATATATAAAATATATCTTGTGATCCACGCACTTTAGCAAAATATTTAATAAGACATTTTTTGTAGGAAATTTAATTTTCTACAAATTGTTCATTAACTTTCTAATCGTAACTTCATTTGTTACGCTGATAACAAAGAAAATATGGCAATTTTCGTGGAAATTGGCTTTCGAAGCTGGCATCGATGAGGCGGTTGAAGTTATAATGGACACTTTTGAAGAGTCTCTAAAACACCACAGATTGCGACCAATCGTAATGAAAAATCATGAAACTGAACTGAGCTATAACAATTTTTTAAATGATTAAAATTCAACTATAGTGAGAAAGTGCTTAGAATTGAAAATTTTCGATGTGAGGAAACAAATTTTCATGTGTCCGCTAGAAAAAGAAAATTCATTCCAAATGAAACAGTCTAAATACTATATTATGCATATTGTCAATATTGGGTCAGGGTGGGCGCAAAATTTAGACATTCACCAAGGGCGCTTCATAGCCTCATTACGGCACTGTTATAGATTTAAAGAAAAGGAAGGTGGACAATTTGAAAAATTTAGTTGTTGAAAAAATTAGAGCCAACAGTTGTTATTATTATGAAGATATAATTTAAAAATAAATTCTTAACGTGTTTTTTTTTTCTGTTTTTGTTGTGGTAAATGAAAGAATTTACAAATTCATGCATATAACTCACTATAATTACCCTGAAATTTTTCAACAGGAAAATTTATTTGTTAATTTCGAACATATTCAAATTTCCAAATGCTGTTGAGTGCTATTGTTGTAGGGGTGTTGATACTAATTAATTATCAGTTTCCTATATGTACTGGTCGGTCTATTCAACATGACAAAACCAAATATGTCTAAAAGCGATGCAAATTTTGGAATTTGAGTTTCGCGATTGTATCTTGAACATATCGTATGTGATATACAGGATGAGTTGAAAGTCGTGGACTTAAATGAAAGAGCGGGTAGGTAACAAAATTCTGAGACGAAAAGTCCTGAGACATTATTGCATGTGACCCAACGTTAATTAGTTATTAATTTTATAAAGCAGCTAATCAATCGAGATTAGCTAGGCGGGGGCAGAGACTAGCGAGACACGCCAGCAGTGTGAGTTCTCCTTACTACCGTAGAACGGGTCAATCTGCTAAGCGTGTCTCTAGTCTCTGCCTCCGCCTAGTTCATCCCCAATGATTCTTACTCCGCCTATGCAATTTTTTTTATTGGCTACTTTATTTAATTAATAACTAATCAAAGGTTGGTCACATGCAATAATGTCTCAAGACTTTTCGTCTCAGAATTTCATCCTCTACCCACCCTTTCATTTAAGTCTACGACTTTCAACTCATCTTGTACATTTTTCTCCTCGAGAAATCCTTCAGAAGACTTTTGTGGGCAAATTTTTCTTCCAAGATATAATCCGACAAATAAATTTCCGAACTTTATCAGGTTGAATGGACCCTTTTGTGAACTGTAAAGTGTGAATCTTTTACTAATTTTAAAATCAAAAGTACATGAGAATATGAATTCGCAACGGCTTGGTTCTTGAAATACAGGGCGTGTCCAAAAATGTTATACATATTTGATTTTTCAATTACATTTCAATTCAATAATATAGCAATTCAAGAGAATTCGGGATAATGATTTGTCCGATATTAGAGGATACTCCGTATAGTGTTGTACCTGGATTTGAAGAACCATACCATAACTTTCTTGTGTCGTACTGTATGACATTTTTGACTATAGACTGGCCTATTCTCCATTCAATTTCAAGTCGCTGAAAGCACCTGTTTTGCAAAAAAGGTAGTTTCAAGTTGAGTATTGCGAAGCAACAAACTTACAATCGGGTCATTTACAAGACTAGGACTAAACTACTTTTACAAATAAGTTTACAATAATTGCTGGAAATGAACGCGGTTGCATCTCAAGAACCGAGCTGCTGTGGACTCATTTTCATGGTAAAATTAATCAAAGATCCATATCCTTTAAATTTTGTCCACGCTATATATTGGAAACAAGAATTTTCTAACGGCTGAATTACATTTTTTTTAGATAAATTTTTTGTTCCAAACTGTAAAAACAAATCGGCTAAAATACAATAATCCATTAAAATGTCAATTCGTTTATCGAACAGATTACAAACTAAATTTTGAGTGGCATATTTTAGCGATATTTATATACCTCAATTGTTCTGTAAACAGTAAAATCAATCTGATGTCTGCAAACAACTAATAATAGAAAAAAAAACTGTCCAAGAATTACATTGAAATAACATTAATTGAATTTTTCTCGAAATTCCATTGCAGAACAAACAAATTCACACTTTATTCAATTTTTTTTTTTCTTCAATTTTGATTCGTTCTCACTGATATACGTAGGTATACTACAGTAAATCAATCCCTACTTGAACTAATGACCAATATTTCGAAAATATCCTTTGAATTTAATCTGTCAGTTTATACGACTCTACCCAAGTGAATTAATTCTCATTAACTTATTATAATGAATGTAGCAGAATAGAGTGTTGGGTTCAATCCAACAATTCCGTTGGAATTCAGTACCTATTATATTTCGAACAAATAGAGAAACTATAAGTTTTAGGACAATTGAGAAATGCGCTTTCGGTGTACATCCCAAGTTTTTTCCTTACAGTTAAAAGTACGCAAATTGCGTCCAATGCATAACTCACTACATTAGAGTGAGTAAAATTTTCAAGACTTTTGATTGTCCCTAATAGAATTAATATAATCTAACATAATAAGACCTGACCTGACCAAACCGGACCGAACTGACTGTTTTTTCAAAATAATTTGGTAGTTTTCGCTGTATTGTTGTACATTATAAATGTACGTTTATAGATAGTGGCAATAAGTGAAACAAGTGATTGGGATGTGATTCACATATAGTAGAGTATTCATATCTGCGATAGTATAGACTGGAGCTAAATGTTTGAGCGGTCCACGCACTGCACCTAACCACGATAGCCAATTCAATAGACTACTGCTGCCAGATGCAACCATGCGCTCTCAAATATGAATCTTCGATAATTTCGGACAAATTATGGGACGCGATTTACTATAAAATGTTCATTTTCAAATTTCCATATAATAATGTTTGTGTTTAATTGAGAAAAAAGAGCAACCGTTTCAAATTGATTCAATTAAAATTCCCCCATTTGTTGTTTATTTATGATCGAAGATTTTTCGATAAAAACTTATTGGAAATTTTAATAATTATCATTATATTTTCCGAATAATTAACTATTTTTCCAACAACAACAACAACAATCATAATAAAATAAATAAAGTCTTGCTTGTTTTAATAATGAGCATCATTAAAAGGTACGTTTAATTAATATTGACTTCCTACAATTATCAAATTCAATGATTTGGAATCATCTAGAAAAAAAATAACATAGACTACACATAGATATATGATGATTTTTTATGGTTGCTCTTCCACGTGCTGTTATCGTTAAATCCTGACGGACCACTCCTCAAATTTCTTACACTATCAGTAAAGGTCGATTATATATACGTATATGTGGAAAAATATTGAGAAACTTCCCACTTTTCTTCATTTATCAAGAAATATAAAAAGATCAACGTTAAGAGAAAAACGTAGGCGAATCCTATAAATTTATTTTACACACAAAAAATTCTATTATATGAAAATTGTTTCTGTTTTCAACTATAATTTGTGGAGAATGAAAATTTATGTCGTTCCTAATTGTGGCAAATATCAACAATATAATCGATGATTCAATAAAGAATTGTGTAATTTGTGTTTGATTCCATTCTAATGCCAATCAAGCAGCTTTAGGGAGTTTTATTACCGGAAAACTTATTCCAATAAAGACTTCTATCGATTTCAACATAATTTCCAAACTATTAAATTATACAAAAAATAAATTGGAAAAAAAACAGTTACATCTTATAATTATATTATAAATGGTAAAGTTATATTTAATTACATGTACATTTTAATTGCAACAATATTGTGCAATTCAAAATTGCAGCTGCCTTTACTTTTTTCTCCAATAATAATAATAATAATGCTAGAAATAACAATCGATCATTATGAATAAATTATTCAAATCTATGATTATCAAGCGACACCTCAAAATTTTTGAATGAGAAATCATATATCTTCAACAAAAAAAACATATATAGGGAGCGATATCAAGTGATTTAGACTAACACGTCTAATCAAAGACAGGCAATTTCGATATAGTATGCGGCCCTTGATAACATTAAATGGTTCTAATTTGGTTGGATGCAGAATTAGATTGACCTAAATTTTGGTTTAATTCGGATAAATCCATATGGAATTTAAAGTTACTCTCTGTAGATTTTCCAAAAATCGGTTTTATTTTATTTTATTTTTATTTTTTTGTAATCAAATGTTAAATCATAATTTCTCAATAAAATTAAGAGTTCGTCAAACGTATCAAGAAAAATGTAGAATGGCCCAATTTGACTCATCAGTCTTATCAATTTTGCAAAAAATAGAAAAATTCCATTTTTTTTTTTTCATTATTTTTGGATTTAAATAAACAAAACGCAAAAAGTGATCGATCAACACAACAAGACGCGAATATTGCCAAGAATTCAACGGATTCTTTCTATTTTTTTTTTATTTTTTTTATTACAATATTTCCGCCAAATTATATTGAAAGAATGTAAATATATTTACGAACAGACACGAATAAAAATCGAGACATCTCCATAACTTTATCAACGTCAAAACATATTGGAAAATCTCTATAATTGTTATGTCCGTACAATTCCATAATGAAGGGTTGAACAATTTGAATTTCCTTACAACAAAACTAGATTTGCATACAAACAGTCAAATAATAATAGTGAAAACTTGTAGAGTTAGTTACCTGTTTTATATTATAAATTGATAATTATTTCGAGTGGAAATCCAATATTCGTGAAGAAAGAAGAAGAAGAAGAAGTTGGAAAAAATTGTTTATTTTAAACGAAAAGTTGTATGAACATAGCAGGCGTCTATACACAACATTAACCACTTAATGTCTTTTTTACCGCCCAATGGGGCGCACTACCACAATGCTTATATTATTATTATTATTATTATTATTATATGTACATTGAACGAAAATTTTAAGTAATCCAAAACGTTTTACCATATTATTGTTTCGGAACTTTTCTCGGCAAGTGGTTTTTGTTGTTGTTTGTCGTTTGTTATTGTTTGGTTTTTCTTTTAGTATGCTGCGATATCTGAAGACCGGACGATACTGAAGAAACTCTGACGCGTTGCTGTTAAAAGTCCACCAAATCTCGTTGGTACGCCCCCAAAGGCACGCGCGATTCTCCCAACCATCCTCCTTTGTCCTAATCCTATATTCATACAAATTTCTGAATAATCCATGTAGAAAAATATTTGAAATAAAAATAGTGAATCGCGTCTATAATTATAAATTGAATTCTAAACATAACTTACCGGATATAACGCGAATGGAAATTAATTATTTTACCTAGACAATTGTTGGAGAAAATTTCTATAATTTTTTACTCGATATTCAAACGCCAAAAATGGGATAAGAAAATTCGAACTTTCTAAACTAATTCCCATTGGATTTATTTATTTTTCATACATATAAAGATTAATTGTTTTATTCTTTTTTTTCCACGAAATTTTTTCTATTCATTATTTTTCCTTACGATATAATCTCACTCATAAACCACCCACAAATTCGTCCATCCGTTGTTGATTAATATTCCGGTCATGTGTCTCTATTTGTATTATATTTTTGTTCTACAGGGTGGTTTACAAGTTCTTGTATCCAAAAAAAAAGAAAGTACAATACAACCTGTCCGGAGATTTGCCGATGAAATAAAAAAAGCGTTTGAACATTCAAACTGTGGCATCTAAAAATTATTCTCTCTATTTTGCGTTTATAATAGCGTTGTTAAGGTAACAAAAGGAGTGCTTTAATAGAAAAGGAGTGCATTAATGAAAAATGAGTGCTTTAATGGATATTAAAGCACTCCATTCAATTCCAAGGGGTCAATTGTTATCAAAAAAGGGTGCAAAATAGAAAAAATAGTATAAAAACTCGTTTCAAAAGACAATTCCTGCACTCGACCATTGAAAAATTTTAGTAAATCAACAACCTCGAACCTGACCTGTAATATATCTGCTTTAATTTTTAATTTTAAATAAACAATTGAAGCAGATACGTCCTTGAATATTAGAATAATTTCTCATAACTAATGATAATTTCCCGCATTTCCCGAACAGCTACACGAACCAATTCAACGCTAAAATAGTCCTTAGATGTCACAGTTTGAATCAAAGAAAACATCCTCTATCTCCTCAATTGGAACATCCAAAGAATAGAAACTACGGTGACTCTAGGGACAGATTGTATAATTGTCACTTTTTTTAAATATTTATAGTGAATTTCATCCAATACGGTCCACTGACTTGCATCGGCATAATTTGTGACGCTCATTTTAATCATCGACTACTGTTCAACTAAACAGTTGAGTAGCTCAAACTTGGATGGAATTCACTATAATCAACACCAATCTGTATATGGATTTCTGTTTGAAATCTAGAGAAGTTTCAATGGATTGTATTTTATATATCGTCTGTGCTATGTTTGTGCAAACAATTGTTATTATATCGTTGACGTTATTGAATTTTCTTCCAATTTTCCAGAATTCTAAATGAATAATCTTCAATTTTTATGGAAGTAAAATCCTGGAAAAACAATTGCCATTATCAAAGAAATAATCTAGATTGTTTATTAATTCAATTAAACTCGAAATAGAGCAATTAAAGAGATGTTTTCTGAATGGAATTATACCACCAACTGTGTGGTTTTATGGAAATAAACTTACAATTAGGTATAAGTTTATTCTTAATTTTCTTAATTTTTTCGGAATAAGAAACGCCAACGTATCAACGGTTACGATACCGTAAATACAAGCTAATTTCATATAATTTGTGACATCGTATAATAATATAACTATTTTAAAATGCAAAATGCACATTTCAACTGTAAATATATGAGGTTGCAAATGTAAAGAGAATACATTGAATTTATAATGTTGATTAAAAGTTTTGTTCTTTGAAAAAAGAAAAATTAATAAATAAATAAATAAATAAATAAATAAATAGTTTTCATTAAAAGCAAAATAATTCAATGTTCAACTACAACACCTTGAACCCATCATCTAAACTCATAAAAATCGGGTTGGTTGATATTTCTAATTGAAATTAGCAATTTTCTAAATTTAGGACAACTATCAAAAGATCGAAACTACTACTACTTAACTGACAATTTATTATTAAACGTTCTTTAATGAAAATTTATAAACGATTTTATAGAAAATCATAAACAATTTTATTACAACATTTACTAGATTTCCAAAAATAAATAATTTAAAGAGCAAAAAAATAAAGTTTAACCTCGACTTTATTTGATCAATAATTATTCAAATTAAAAAAAATATATATTCATATAAATTATTAAAATTAGGTACATTGAGTTCTAATTGCTTGTTGCTTCCATTTATACCGGGTGTATCTACACGACAGTACTTTCATTTGATTATCACGTATTGCATGTAGCACACAATTATCGGATTCTAATTGTGCCCGACATTCGGTACAACGACAAAATGGTGAATGTGGTTTATTGATAAAATATCCTCCAGATATCAATTTTTTCGATTATTTCATAATGTCCATGTTGTGCTGCCAATATTAATGATGTTACATAAACTGGAAAATCGGAACTATTTGTAACACCAACAAATTCTAAACTTGGTGCTATTTGTTGTTGTTTATTTAATAACATTTCCATAATTTTCAATTGATTATCGCGTATTGCATGTAATACACAATCACCAATATCACTATTGGGTTGTGATAATAAAAATTCAACCATTGGTTCCGATTTCGATTGAACGGCTATTAAAAGACCAGAAACACCTTGGAAATTAACACAATTTATATTGAAACCGGCCTGTTTTGTTAAAAATGTACGTACAGCATTTACATCACCTAGAAAATTACCACCAAGTCATTTTTCAAATTAAAGAAAAATCTCATCAATACCTGAATGAATTAATTCAAAGAAACGTTTCTCATCTTCACTCAATTGAGGAAGAGTTACACTGGCATGATGATTGAAAAGATTATCATTACCATAGTGTCGTCCAAAAGGGGGTGGCGCAGGAGGAGCTTCATTATTAGCCATTGAAGAAAATTAATAAATTAATAAAATTGAAAAGAATTAATAAATTATTATTTTGATAAAAAATAGACGTCAAAAGTGACAAGTGTTGCTATAGTTGAGAAAAATCCGGGATAATTATCCAGAGATATAAAATACAGCGATTTTCAGGAATCTATACAGGCTGTACCTTCACAAAGGAGCTCCAACAGTTCAAAAGGCAAACTATATAGAATTCAGATTTGAAAAATACTATACAGCTCTTCATCAGTGTATTGTATCTAACTAGAATATTTATAATCCTATATCATTTCCAAATATACCGGAAATACTCATCAACTTTGTTATTTTAAATAGAACACACCATATATTTGTGCATTTTTGAGTTCGACAGTGGATTTTAAGGTGACTTTGTGTACATTACCCTGTAGCTAAATTGTTTCGTTTTCGATTTATAGTCAATTTTTTCGAAAATTTTTGCATTTCCATGTCATGACTGTTTTACAGATATCGCTGAATACAAATTCGATAAAGCAAATTAGTTTACAGCAATATTTTACTATAGGATAAGTCTAGTTATTTACAAAATCAGATTTGATGAGTATTATACAGGGAGGTTACAATTTGAGATGCAATTTTCCGAAAGAAAAAAGTGGCATGAATTATTTTTTCTAAATAGAACACTCTATATATACTATAACATTTTTGAATCCTCAAAAAAAGGTAACTTTATGTTCTATATTTTTATTGGACAGTTTTTCCACAATTTACAATTTTCATTCTAATATAATTAGTTAAATAGAAAATCCAAAGATGATTATTGTTAACAATTTTCCATTACAAAATGGTTCATTTGAGTTAAACAAAACAATATTTTTCAATTCATTTAAGATTTATAGTGAATGTAATAAAGTTTCCTGACAACAATAATTTTCCATTTAATTGACACTGTAACTGAAAATCGTGAATTATGGAAAAACTATTCTATTAAGTGACCCTTATATTTTGCAAGGAAATGGCAGAGCTGTAGTAATATATTGAGTGTCCTATTTCGAAAATAATGACTCATGCCATTTTTCTTCTCTTGGATATTAAATATTAATTTGTGACCGTCTTGTGTATTGTTTTAAAAATCTAATTACAGAAATAACTAGACCGATCCTCTAATAAGATGTTGCTATTAACTGATATCTATTATCAAATCTTCTATACAATGATGATCTGTAATTATTATACAATTTCCAATTTTATTTAGTTTTGCTCTAAACTGTTAGGGTCCAATCGTCAAGACACACACTATATAAATACTTATAATCTAAATTTGAATTGATAATAACAAGAGGAAATTCTTGTAAAATTAGACAGAAAAATTACCGGCTTTAATTGTACAATAAATTCGAGAACAACAAAAACATGTTTCAAACTAGCTAGAGAGAGTTGAAAAGAATCATTTAGATTCCTAACATTTCTATATATGTAGAGTTACCCTTATAGTATCCGAATACGGGACAATTTAATGTTGTTGATACACAATAGAGTGATTCATATAATAAAAACAAATCAAATTTACGTTTATGCGTTACAATGCAATTGTACAACTTAATTAGAATATTGTTTGTATTTTTATTTTATTTTTTGATTGATAATAAAGTAGTTATTTTTATAAATAAGTGGTTTATTTATTAATAAGACGAGAATAAGTGGAAGCTTACAGTCGACAAGATATATATCAGTTTGGCTAAAATGTGCAATGTCACAATCCTACATTCGAAATAAATCTTATTCTTTTGTATTCAAATTTACGATAATACTTTTATTATTTCTTATTTTTTTTCATACAACCGGCGCACACTCTCGTTATTAATGTTGGGTAAGCTTTAAACGTTTCAATTCAGTCGATTTGTTTGTTTCTTTTAATTTCAATACGAAAAATATTCTATGTAATAGCTGGAAAATCGATTTTATATACCGACTGTCCCAGTCATCTGTAATCGGTCCATAACTTTTTTGTTATTCAATATATCGAAATGTGGTTTTCGCCATCCTTCAGGCGTAATTATACTGCACATCCTAAAAATATTTGCATGATATACAAGCTGTCCCAAATTAGTGTAATGGGCCAGCGTGATGTTTTTTTAAATAGAATGCCATATATATTTATGGTAGAAAAATAATGAGATTTTGTATAAATGGTTATGGGTCTATCTTTTTCTGTTCCGGCAATTTTCAACTTTTTTATAAGAAAAATACCAATATTTGAAAAATCACTACGAGGTAACCCATTGCAAACAAAAGTCATTACAGAAAATTTCAGAATCACTTGTAGTTTCAGTAGGTATATGATTATTGATACAAGTGAACAATTACTTACAGGGTGTACTAAAACGCAAGCAGTTGAATGACTCACTTTTTTCAAATAGAACGCCCTATATTTGATCACAGATGTTGATAGCATTTTTGACGAGCTTTCCACTGATGTAAATTTTGTATGGTTAATTTTGGATATTTATGAAGAGACTATACAAAATAGTTTATTTACCATACAAACTTTATATCAGTGGAAAGCTCTTCAAAAACGCTATTAATAAGTGTGGTCAAAAATAGGGCATTCTGTATGGAAGAATAAGTTACTCAACTTCTTGTGCTTCAGCACAGCCTGTGAATGATTCATCGTTTGGACAAATATATGGCTATCTGCTGAAACTACAAGTTGAGATTTTCTGTGGTATTTCGATCGCGAAATGTTGATGAGTTACTTCGTAGTGATTTTTCAAATATTGTACTTTTTCTCAACAAAAAGTCGAATAACTCCGGATTGAAGGATGATAGAGCCATTATCATGTATATGAAGCACCATTATTTTTTCATGTAGATTTCAATAATGTACTGATAAATATAGCATTCTATTTAAAAAAAAACATAACTTTGGTTCATTACACTATTTTAGGACAGCTTGTATACAATGCAAATATTTTTAGAATGTGCAGTATGGCGAGAACCACGTTTCAATATATTGAATAGCAGAAAAATTATCGACCGCTCGAAGATGACTGGGACACCCGGTATATAAATGAAAAATGAAGCTTTCCAAATATTTGATTTTTATTATTTTCACCCCTAAAATGTAAATGTACATATTATCTTATTATTAGTGCTCTTCTATCCCTGATTATGAACGGACTGCATGAATAAAATATTATAAATACGTTTGGAATTCGATCGATATGAAAAAAATTTATAAATTCCAATCACTTATAATACTAAATTCTTGACCGCAGTGATAAATAAATAGGTAAAATCGAACCAATTTTCAGTTGAAATTCTCATCCTTTATAATATCGAGGTGTTTTTTTTTTAATAGATTTTCAATCAATCTATAAACCGTCAGAGATCAAAGATCGAAATTAAATTCCTATAAATGATACAATTGATTCAATTGTAAATTTAATTATATATTTAATATATATATATATATAGCGTCACAGTTGTTGAAGGAATTCCGGTTTTAATCCAAACTTAAATTAATTCCTAAACCCCTTTATTCCACAATCTAATCGTTTATTTTGAATCAATACAGTTGATTATTATCAATGAACACATAGTAAATAATTACTGATACTATCAACAACAACAAATTATCAAGGCATTAATAATTAACAAATAATCCCACCCGATTATCTAATTAAATTTAATCAACATTAATCCATATCCATATTAATCCATAATATTAAAAGTTATCTATTGTTATATCACGTTATGCGGTTAATTAGTTATGCGTATAAGTGAAGACTCAGAATTAGTGCAAACTAGAATATTACGTTCCGCGTGTAACTTGAACTTATTAGAAACACAAAGTCCTTATTTAGATTCAGTGTGGTTCTTCATAGGAATCTAGTTTCGTAAAATGATGCCTTAATTTCTTTGCCAAATTTAAAGTAAATTCAACATATTCCTCAAAATTTTGGTCTGTAATATTTTTCATCTATCCATAAGAAGCTGTTACACGCTGCATCAAATGTTCATCACTCAAAATTTGCTCTGTGAGTAGTTTAGCCGCGTTTTGGGCACTCGTGTCATGAAAGCCTTCACCTGGTAACAAACCACCAGCTGGTAGAAGACCTCTCCAATATGCATTCAGTGTTTTAGATTTAAAGCCAATTAGTTATTGTTTTCATATATTCTAGTACTGAAAATTCTTTCTAAGCTTGAATGAGTAACTTCTTTTCTTCAGATTCCAAAATTACCTGGAAAACTCTATCGACAATTAAGTCATACTTAAATCAACTTGATCTAATGGTTGTATTAGTGATGTAATATTCGCTGATAGAAAGGACCTCTTACTGCAATAAAACTTAAAAACTGAACTTTTTTTTAATGAGATTCGGCACAAAACAGTTATCAAACTAATCCTTAAACAAATTTGCCTATTTATTAACTCGCCAATAAACAAGCAGCTCTAATTGATCACCAATTAATGATTGTAGAAACGAAGAGTAATTCTTCCATTAGACATATGGACCTCTTATTTTTGAGAATATATGTACATGATAGCTATTTTTTTCAAGTTCAAACCAATATCGTCCGCATTAAAAACCTGATCGACCAAGTAACCACTATTTTCTACAATTTTCCTGATTTTAATCGCAAATTGTTGAGTAGCTTCTGTATCAGCTACCATCCAAAGGCACTCTTGTATTGCCCCTATAGTCGACTCATTTCTATTCTTTGTCTTCGCAATAGCTGATATTTTCTCTTCAAGCTCACCAGTTCCTTCTCTTCCTTCCACGGATTGTATATATGCATAGAATTTTGAGAGGCTGGATATCTTTCATAGAGAGACTAAGCGTCTTTCATAGAGAGACTGATAGACTCTAGAAGGGACTGAATGTCTCCCATAGACTAAAAAATAGTCTTTCATTGAATGTTTCTCATAGAGGGACTGGTTGAGAGACTGAAAATCTATCTCAGTATACACAGAGAAAAATTGTTCGAGAAACTAAATCACTCTCTGTTTTAGAGATTTCGACAGACCGATAATTTTATTTAATTTCATTTTAATTAAATACTTTCTGTTCAAATAAAAATCGCATCAAACTGCGTAATTCAAGCATCACTGCCGCAGTTTTGTTCCATGCAACTCATTTAATGATTTCAAATCGTTCACAGTTGATAAGTTTAATTATTTAAATTAAATTTATCATAATTAAAAAAAATACGACGCTCCAATTCAAGAGAACGCCGTCGTCCAATTAAAAATAGCAAACTGTTACAAATTACGATTCGAAAATTATTGCACGATTCAAAACCGTAATATTGCAAAATTCTCGCGTAATTAAACAAAATCCGTGTGCTATTGATTCGAGAAAAAAAAATAGCTTGAAGTGATAATAAATAAATTTAATATCTAGAATCTAGAACAACTTATAAACAAATCATAAAATTATAATGATAGTAAAATATCAAAGTTATATAATCATCATAATTTTATCATAATTATTATTATTAACTATAAAAACCACAATTTAGTTTGCTGTTTGGAAACAATTGAACAAAACATTTATAAAGATAATTTCTTGAATATAGCATGTTTGTAAATTTTATAGAACATGAACAAGAGTCACTTTATACTAAATGAGAAATCCTGTTGTATATTACATCAAGTATAAAGTTTTATATCTACAAATACGGGTGTATAATTTGTTTTGGTTGGTTATAGTGAGATACAAAAAGGCAATCTTGATCGTGAGGAGCATCACACTATATACACACATATATATACGACATACCCATATTTCACTTCTTACAAATAAATAACAACAAGTATTTCCGACGAAACAACAACAACAACAACAAAAAGGAAACAAGTCAGCCGAGTTTCTAAAAACTGATTAGAAAATCCCCAAACATATATATATATAATTATTATTTACAATATATTAGATATCAAAATCAGTTAAACAAAAGAAAATACATTTTGCAACTTGTAGAAGCAAATATTTCGCGCACACATTTATTTATTCTAATCTTGATTACAATAGAATGTGGGCGGAGTTAGAAACGAATTAATTTTATTTGTCATTATCATTGTAATGTTCCAACCATGACAAAATATTTCATTATTATAATTATAGCATGGCGCGAATAATAAAAAAATAATACGATTAATAATTGTCAAAAAAAGACTTATCGAAGCTATACCCTCTCAATTTCTTATATCCTTGTTTATGTTTGATGAATATAGCGATTCGAGTACAGTAAAACCTCTATTTACGGACACTTCCCAGTTCCTCAGACATCTTATACATGAATTCCATTGGGTCAAGCGGAGCCTCTATTGTACGTCCTCTTAGCCGGACACTCAATAATCCTCCCGACATTCTTATATACAGGGTATTTCACGTGAACCGTACAACTTTGTTTTGGTTATAAATTTTTATAAGGATCAAACTGTAAGTAACCAAGTGCTAGGTACCTCATTTCCGCAGTGTTATCAGTTTAACGCTCAAAAGTCTCTCAGGTCCATTATGAAACTGGGGCAAGAATATCTATACACTTGCTCATTGAATGGAGTATAAAATCCATTGCATTATTTATTTTATAACTCTCTTAAACTGGGTAAATAACATTCGAAGTAACGCATTTTTGACACTTAGCTAAATCTTCCAAGTCTCTTAATATTCGTTACCTATACCGACAACATATACAAATATACTATACTCACTGAAATCGGAGACAACGAATTTTGTCAGTTATTCGCTTCCAATGAAATGCCCCATGAAGCGATTCCTGTTTTATCCCTATACAGTGAACCCATGGAAAATAAATGTGTGCAATTGTCCTCCATTTTTCACAGGTATCACCTTTCGATATAGCTTTTAACGGACGGCTGGTCCTCCTACGTATAAGCTCCTATGACCTGAAGAGCCCTGCACCACCGCTAATTCAGACTAGCCTTAAGCATACAAGCAGGAGCATAAATGTTCCAATCTTGTCTCTGAAATCCATCATTGAAGTAAACTTCTTCAATTTCACATGAGAACCACAGAAGTGTCATCTTCTGTGACCTGGAAATCCCCTGCACCACCACTCATCTCCACATGGATCTCACTTACAATTAGTTCCTCACTTGTCCTGTGACTACTGAACCGCTCCACCACGTCAAGGTAAAGACCATTGGTGGTTTTATATCCATATATTAGATCATATAGCGATTTGAGTATTAGCGTCTGAGCTGGGACTAGAACCTGCGAGATCCCCTCCCAAATTTTTCAGTTCCTCGTATTAGATAAGTTTGATTTAATTGAATTATAGGTATAATCAAAAACAGATGTCGCTATTAAATATTGTTCTTATTATTATTCTTTAGTTTTAATCAATTTGTTAGTCGTTCAATTTCCTGTTATATCGTCATTATATTATGGAAATTGGAGCGTAAAATATGCCACAGTTGTCGAAAAATACTATCCCACTATATAATATATAATGACGGCAAGTATATATATACTATTATATGTATACTTGTATATATGAAAACGATTCCAACAACCGTCTCCTATTATATGCCTTATATTGTTATTTATCGATACTTTAAACTTGGCAGGAATATTGTGAAACGATATGTTGCATTAATAAAAGCACAATAGAAATAAGCTCTCTCTTTCTCTTTCTATCAAAATGCACACAAATCCGAGTCAATCTCTCACATAATATCAGTACTGATATGTGTAAAAGAATTTATAATTTGAGTTTATGTAAAATAGTTGCGTCAAATAATTATTATATAAATAATTAAAATATTCACACAAGGAAATTATCGTATCCTGTAAATAGACTTGTTATTATTAATAATAAACGTTGTTCCACTTATTGTCGACAATTCCCATCCATTAAAGAAGCTCTCCTATATGTATACTGTATACTGCTCATTGATCGTTCTATTTCCTTAACCATTTATCACGAAATTAATGAGATAAAACCAATTTATCATTTCGTTAAATAGTTTTATTTACAATGAATTGGATTTTTTTATGCAATTGTGCTATATAATAATCCGTAAAATTGCTACTGAAATAACAACAGTTAAAAAAAATTAACACTTGGAAAAAAAGCGCTATTTTCTCTTGTTATTATTATTATTATTATTATAGGTCAGTTTTATAAAAGTTGTATTTGCACAACTTTTATTTATGTTTATAACGATTTCAGTTGACAAAAAGTTATGATTCAAGTCAAGAAAATTGACGACAATCTAACTGATTTCATCTATTAAATTTTATATTTGATTTCTTTCGATTTTGTAACTGTTATAATAATTATAATAATAATAGTGATAATAATGATAATGATTATAAGAAAATATATAGTTTATTCTGTGCAATTTTAGATTTTCATCGGATTAACGATAATAAATTCGTATAAATCCATGATAATCTCGAATAAATTGTCGATGAACTGCATAAAATAGAACAATGTACTCGAGGACTTATTGTATGCTCTATTTTTTTTCTTCATTGCAATATAAATAGAGGATAGATTATTATAAGGAATATTGTTAGCTTTTCTGTTATTTCCGGTAAAAGAATCTTTATACGTTCATATAAAACTCGATTTATTATATGAATTTCCTTCAACATATAATATTTGGAATTTTCTACAATAACATGATCGGAAAACTATAAAAACCATCATAAAACAAACAACTTAAAATTGTAGATGATTTTTACGTTCAATAGAATTACCAAGAAGTGTTGAATTTAAATCGCGAAACTTTTATAAAATATAACAGATCCAATTTTCACTCAATAAAAATTTCTATTGTCTGCATTATTTTGGATTTAGTTTAAATCGCAAAAATATGATTTTGGGTAATCGTAAATGTTCCGTAAAATATTGAGGGATTATATACGACGTGTGTCTCGACGATTGAACCCCAACTGTTAATTGGGAAAATCACAATCAGATAAATCAATTTCGGTTATATCGAAAAGCGCTATTAGCCTTAACGTTTCAAATCTAAGATCCTATTTTTTTTTTGATTTTTGAATTTGACAGTAAACTATGAAATTTTGTGTACTATAAGTCTTACCAAATTATTTCGTTTTCGTAGTCAATTTTTTTTTGAAGACTATTACAATTAAAGATCATCATTGTATAATAGAAATGTCATATCAGAGAATGGATCTAATTATTTCTGTAATCAGATTTCAAGAGCATTATACAAAGCGGTCACAAATTACTATTCAATATCTTGAATAAAAATGTGAAATAGAGAGCACTTCATATATTATTACATTTCAGCATTTTCCAGCAAATTCAAGGGTCACTTTATGTCACGTCTATCTTCATCATCCATCATTTTGATTTCCGTTACATTGTCAATTAAATGGAAAATCATAATTGCCACGAAACTTCATTACATTCACTATAAATCTTAAATGAATTGAAAAATATTGGTTTTCTTAACCCAATTAAACCATTTTGTAATGGAAAATTATTAACAATAATCACCTTTGGAGTTTCTATTCAACTAATTATTAGGATGAGAATTGTAAATTGTGAAGAAACTATCCAAAAAATAATGTAGAACATAAAGATATTACCTTAGAATTTTTTAGTATATAGGGTGTTCTATTTAAAACAAATAACTCATGCCACTTGTTGCTTTCGGATATTGAATGTCAAATTGTAACCTGCCTGTATAATACTCATCAAATCTGATTCCGTAAATAACTAGATTTATCCTAAAGTAAAATATTGCTGTAAACTGATTTGCTTTGTCGAATTTGTATTCAGCGATATCTGTAAAACAGTCATGACATGCAACTGCAAAAATTTTCGAAAAAATTGACTATAACTCGAAAACGAAACAATTTAGCTACAGGGTAATGTACACAAAGTCACCTTTAGATCCACTGTAAAACTCAAAAATGCACAAATATATGGTATGTTCTATTTGAAATAACAAAGTTGATGACTATTTCCGCTATATCTGGAAATGATATATATAGGATTATAAATATTCTAGTTAGATACAACACACTGATGAAGAGCTGTATAGTATTTTTCAAATCTGAATTCTATATAGTTTGCCTTTTCAACTGTTGGAGCTCCTTTGTGAAGGTACATCCTGTATAGATTCCTGAAAATCGCTGTATTTTATATCTCTGGATAATTATCCCGGATTTTTCTCAACTATAGCAACACTTGTCACTTTTGACGTCTATTTTTTATCAAAATAATAATTTATTAATTCTTTTTAATTTTATTAATTTATTAATTTTCTTCAATGGCTAATAATGAAGCTCCTCCTCCGCCACCCCCTTTTGGACGACACTATGGTAATGATAATCTTTTCAATCATCATGCCAGTGTAACTCT
>JAZBGX010000747.1:0-25634 GCA_037414775.1 Zonitis immaculata | reverse complement strand
GTTTAGTGCCTTCATGTCGTATACAAGACTGCGAAATCTAATTATTGGTACAAAATTCTATTCGACTAGAAATAAGCTGAAGCTTTGCAAAAATCTGTTATTTTTTAAAGAAAGTATAGAAAATCATACCAAATAAATGCAAATTGAATTATTTTTATCTCAAATCAACATAATTATAGAAATTCAAACTATACTAATTTCAGTCCAATTATTGTGTAACGAATACAGCTTTGAAATGTTCATTTTGTCACACATTCATTCATAAAGGCTTTAATAAAAAGTTGAAACGTTGGTAAGCCATATGTGTACGTTTTTTCATTTGTGTTGTTGTTGGTTGTTATATACAAATCTTTATTGCTGCATATAACGAAATTTAAAAAATTTACGTGAAAACAAAACACAAAAAAAAAATGATACCAATTAAACCAACCGCCATCCATACATTCCAATTAACTTAACTTAATTTGACTTATAGATTGGATATTTGCCATGATTAAATACATTTATTCATGTCGATTTTTTGTTTTTTTTTTTAAACGAATATTGATAGACCGAAAATATATCGGATGTCGCTTCAAAAACGACCCCCTTTAGCTTTTATATATATAGAGAATAATATTTTCATTGAAATCGTCGATGTCTCTAGTGGATTTTGTTTTTTTTTTTTTATGGCGATCCTGTTGTTTTTGCTGCACTCTCTCAATCAACCTTGTCATTGTTGAAGCGTTATTTGAAACGTTTCCTATGTTTATTAAAGTCTTGAATTATCGATAGTTTAATGTTCCATTAACACTCGAGAACTATCCGGGAATGTTTTATTACAACCCCTCTCGAATATATGTTGAAATATCAAAACTCTCACTTTTATTCAATAGGGTGACATTAGTTCCCGAGGGATGGAGAGCAACATAACAACGACTTTTGCTCTCTCTTCCACTATATATATAGCCATATAATCGTAAATCTTCCAATAATTCATTAAAGCTTCTGCAATTACTCGACGTTTGCACGCTAGTTGTATTATAGTTATAATAGGTCTGTGACATTTTCACTCCCGTTGCGTTTGCTTTAATATGCGTTTTCTTATATAGAGTCAAACCAATATTACGGTAAATTGTAGGCACGCGCCTCTCTCTAAACGACTGGTTTTAAAACTGGCGAAGGGTGCTTTCATATTATTATATCCAAACGTTCAGTATAAATATCGAGAAATTTTCGAATTATTTTTTCCTTCTGAGGCTCTTTAAGACGTAATAATTTTAAATTTGTAACGACAGTAATGGTCGAAAGAAATGGCTAGCTGGCATGACATGAAATTACACGACGTTTTCTTCCCCTTATAATATATATTTTTGGAATTTTCTTATACACTCACAACATAAAAAGGGGGGCTTGGTAAATTGACCACTATGGAATATCAGAATTTCGAACACCATCTATTTTTTGTTTTATTATTATTATTTTTCTTAATATTTAATAACAAGTATTAGGTCGATGAACCTTTTTCTAAAAATTTATTTTAGTTATTCGGAAAAAAATCTAATATTCACCCCTCATCATTTTCTTTTGTCGTTTGTTATCACTATTGTTATATAACTGATAACATTTTGCACCCCAATTATTCGTAATAATACAACATTAAAAGTACAAATTTCGGGGAAATATACTATAAGTTGCTGACGCATCATATAACCAAGTCAATGTTTAGGGCTTTTTTTGAATTATCATCAACCCTCTCGATTCGTAAAAAAAATATACAATGCAATACAAGAGAAGTCCGAATAAGGGCGAATAATCGAAAACCAAAAAACAAATATCGATTGTGCGCCAAATTTTACCGCCACCCCCAAAATCACCCTTATTCACATGGGCAATAATCTGAAATTTGCACGTATGATGCCCTTACATGCGCGCTTCAAGTTTGCCGTGTTAATTCTTTCCTGAACTATAAAATATCGGATTATTGACGAAATAATTGGAACGGGGACCAATTTTCAAAATTTTCAAATACGATTTTTTGATACCAATCGACGCTGTTGAGATTAAATCACAATTTTCCAAAAACAGATTTACTCAAAATTGATTATTTCATTGATTGTATGGAAAATTGTATCACACGCATCTAAGTGCAAATAATTTTCGTTATGGGGTAGTTAGAAATGATTGACAACTTTCAGCCTGGAAAATACCCAAAATATCTTAATGCAGGTGAAAATAAGGAGCAGGCACAGGGCCGTACTCGGTTGTGATTTCTGTTCTACAAAGGAAATTTGTTATTAGTTATTGGTTCTATTCCGGACCTGTTTCAAAATATCTTTTAAATCGATGGTCCCATGCAAATAAAGACAGCAATAAACCAGCAATGGTGAGCTACCGACTGCTACCAGAAATTTACGGTACTTAAAGTCAAGACCATAAATCATACAAAAATAAAAATATAAGAATAAGTAAGTCACTTTAATTTGAATATCAAGCCATATTTTGATTAAAGTTAATATTAATTTGTATCTAAAAAAAAATACGTCCTATCCAAAGACATGAGAAAAAATCCCAAAAATCCATTCAAAACTACAGATTTATTGATGAAATTTTTGCGCAATTAATTGAAATTTAATTATTAATCGGACCAATCTGTAGTGTAATTGTGTTTCTTTAATACTTCCAAACATGATTTTCTTACGATTATAAATGAGGGTGATCTTTGGGGTGGCGGTAAAACTTGGTGCACCCTGTACTAACAATTGCATATAGGTTGATTCAATTTGAGTAAATTGTGCTAACGCCAGCAATAAATTATAGCAATTCCTGTAGTTAGGTAATTGTAAGATGAATATTCTGTTTGCAGTTTAAGAAACATCTAGCGATATGGACCACCAGATGTCTGAACAGTATAAACCTGTTGTTTTATTGTTGTTGTTGCTGTTGTTAATTTTCTCTATTTGTTGGTAATAAACGGCTAGCATATGTTTAAAACTTTATACTAATAAGAGAATTGAATATATTAATTTATTATTACTTCTATTTTCAAAACTATATAAAGTTAACAATTTTATTGTAGAAATAAATTATAGTGCTTCGATTTGTATGCTGAAGATTATGATCAAGATTATAATGATAGTTGGTTTCTATTCAATATCTACTTTGTTGTAGTTTAATTGGCTCAATTATACTTAAACTTCATTCGAGTTGATCCTATTAATTAGCTTAACAAGTTAAAAATGTGTAAAATTGAGTGAGTGTCGAGAAATTTATCAAGATATTTAAAAAAAATAACAATAATAATAATTCAAATCTCTTTATTTTTTTGAATCAAGTAACGAATTAATGTTTTCTTATTTTTTTTTTAAATAAAAATCTATTTTATTTTATTTTTTAATTAGAGATGTTTATTTTTGTCACCCCTATATATCTGTGTGATTTATTCCCATTAATTCCATCTAAAATACTACCGCCGTCTCTACCAACACCATCATTCCAATCTGCTTTATTAAAACAATGATAATGTTCGAATTAATAACGCTTTTATTATGTCGAGTTTATTTCATTTGTTGAAATTACTGTGTCGAATTTATTCGAGACGAATTCACAAATGCTCGAATTGTTATTATATTCGAAATTAGAATTAATGAGTTGAAATTGATTTTAAACGAGAATATTCTCTCGAAAACATGTTTCCAATGAAATTGTTCATCGTTCGACTCGAACAATTCGAAATAATCGGAAATATTATCGAATTGGTAATCGATTCGAACAACTCGCTACTCAATCTAATCTAATCAATAGATTAACAATCAAAATACAAACTGGCTTCCAATTAAAAACTTACCTCTTTTATGTTGTTTTTATTTTTGTTGATAATTAAATGAGCTTCCGAAAGTTCACATAAAAACAGTTAACGATCAATCGGTCGTTGGAAATACCATGTCCACGTACAATGAAACCTCTCTTGAGCGGACACGGAAGCTATTTGTTCAAACTGCGAGTGTCAGCCCAAGAAAGATTTTCTAGGAAATAGAGATTTAATAAACTTTTTCTTCTGCGATGGGTGTCATCGGTTATGTAATGTATTTTTTCTATTTTGCGTCTATAATAGCGTTGTTAAGGTAACAAAAGGAGTGCTTTAATGAAAAAAGAGTGCTTTAATGGACATGAAAGCACTCCTTCCAATTTCAAAGGGTCAATTTTTATCATAAAAGGGTGCAAAATAGAAAAAATAGTATAAAAAACTCGCTTCAAAAGATAATTCCTGCACTCGACCATTGAAACTTGGTCTCGTGCAGGAGTTGTCATTTTTTGAAACTTGTTTTTCAACTGCACTCTTTTCGCAACAGCATTTGTTTCTGCCAAACCAATTATTTCAATTTTCTAGACAGCTTGCCGCTTTTAATTTAATTTAATGCCATTATTTGTTTTATGAAGACAACAAAGCGTCAGCAGAAGCTCATAAAAGAATTCATTTGGTCTCATAACCCTTTTGTTTCGTCAAATATTGACGAAGGAAAAAAAAACAAATAATGCCATATGTACAGAAGAATGGGTGTGTTTATATAAATCTAAAAATTGTTGCTAATTATTTCTAAATACATATTTATTGTTAGAATCAAGACAGTATGTATACTGCGTGACTATATCAAATATTGAACATTTAATTATATCTAAAAATAGACGAATTAATTGAAATAACAACTTTAATGACAAATTTTTGATAAGAAACCTCCGTTATAAATTTCTTTCGTTCAATGCTCGAAGACCCTTCTTGATGTTTGAATCGACATTATAGACTAGAGCCAGCTCTGTGGAAGTGTCCCTATTAATTTAAAACAACAATTTCCTCACTTTTTTCCTCACTTAAATTAAAACTGACTCTTTCTCTCTCTCTCTCTCTTTCGCCTTGTGCTCTACTCTTTCCATTTGTTAATTAGAATCTTAATAACACTTGGAGACAGTTTAATTTCCTCATTTATAATAAAACCACGACATGCAAACAAATATTGAAATAAATACCCGCAAGTCTAATATAGAAATAAATGATTAATAACGTAATAAATTTATTGGTCATTCTTTTTTCTCGATGAGTCACCAACAGAAACGGAAATTGACTGTATAATAATTACAAGGCAACCAAATAGTTCAATAAAATAACGATAGAGGCCTATAATTTTCCCTCAACGTATACTGTACGCTTTCGATATACAATTATCTATTTGAATTATTTAAAATTTCCATTATATAGTTGATCTATTGATCCAAATCACAATTTAAGGAAGAATTGTTACACAATAAATTTGAACCAATAAGAAAAATTAAAACAAAATACAAGTTTTTTCTATATAATTTGCGGTTACGTTAAGCTGCTTTAGTAAGCTTTAGAGAGCTTTTTTTATTCGATACTACAACAAAATAAATCCCTCAACTATAACAGTAACATATGGTTAGCTAAATCGTTGATCTTGTTCATCTATATCGGGGGATGAAAAAAATATCTATCAATAGACTAACAATAAGAATCAGGTCAATATTTACAATATATACAGCGTGTGTCTCGGAGATGGAGCTGCCTTTGTTTATGGCGAACTGAGATCTAGAAATTTGTATGTATACGATTGAATTTTACTGTAGATCTGAAAAATGCCAAAAATTTGGGGTACACTATTCAAAATAATAAAATTGATGACTATCTCCGGTATAACCGGAAGTAGCAAAGAATTGTTAACATTTTAGTTGGATACACTATAGTGAGAAAAGTATATACAGACTCTAAACAGATGGGTTTCGCATCTCCAAAACATACCTATGTTGTATAGAAAAAAAAAATGGTTATGGTTGGTTTATATTAGATTTTGTCGCTTTACGTTTTTATATACTAATGGTTTTGGTAACTTGGCGACAATATTCGATATAAATTGGACTTTAAATTTAAGTAGATTCTTTATATTCATATGCGTATATAAAGATAACCTTCTCTATTTATAAATGGGTCGGTTGATACGGTTGCATGCTCCATTATATCAATAATTTACGGGAATATTACGCGTTTGTCGTGAAATGTTGGTATTTATGTGGTATACTGTGACGTCATCAAACTATTAACGGAAAAAAGGGGTGGAAGAAATTTTTCCTTAGGTATATATAAATATAATCACCAATTTTTTGTGTTTGTTTTCTCTATACGATCTAATGAATGTACACCAATAATTATAAATATAGATAAATTCCAAACAAAACCGGGGGGGGTGAAAATATAAGAATAATAAGAGTAATGATGATAAAAGAGCTAAGAATGTAGCTATTTTCTAAGCAATGCTAACAAATATGGCAATAACAACAAAATTTGGATGTTATAAATAAAATAACATTACAATTGTGGTTGGTATTTGTAAAATATTATGTTGAAGATTAAGTTCGCATTTTGAACATTAGGTCGTACGTAAAGATACAAATTGTAGAAATATATGCGATTATATACCTACAGGTTAATTACAAAACTGCACGCAATTGATAGGATACATCCATTTTTTTTTTTTTTAGAATTATAATAAATTCAAATAGTCTAGAATAATTGTTTTATAAAGCTAATTTGATTGTAATTTGTTGAGGAGATGATATGGGAATAATTGAAAAATCGTTTATTTCAACCCAATTGTACACGGTTGCTCACGAAGGCAGAATTTGTCCCACACCGTCTACTACGTTAAACTGTGGCAACTTTTCTATTATGCCTGCCTTCTCAAATCATTGACGTATCAATTTTGACATAGTGATCCAACAACGAACCATTTGAAAGTTGCAAGACGAATATTTAAAGAATTCAACAACAAAAAAAGTGCGAGCAAGAATTGAAATTTCACGATAATATGTCCTACTCATAATTCGACTATTGTTTCAAACTGACTATTCTTGAACATTTTATTTTGTTATTTTTACAATCGCAATCAAACCATTTGGCTAGCAATCAATTCGATACGTTTTCAAACTTTCATTGTAGCAGATAATTCCAATATTCAACAAATTATTCATTAAACAAGCTACAAACAACAACAAGAACTACAACAATAATAAATCTAGTTTATTTATAAACGGATGACAACTTGTTATTTCTAAAGTCAACTTGCCACTTATACACAAAAAAAAAACGCTACTTAACAAGTTGACAAGCTATCAAACACACATCCAACACAATATCAATATATACATATATCTATGGATTTACATATAGTCCCTCGTCTTTAACTATTAGGTGAAACTATGTTGATGAACTGGAAGGAAATAAGAATATAAAGGGCGCAAGCGCGCGCATCCCTTAAACTGTTGATATTCGTACAAGAGCGGGAGTTGGAAAGTATACCGTTTCTATTCCAGTATTTCCCCGATACCACACTGAAAACGATCGGAATTAATACCTATAAGTATATAACCGAACTTAATCACAAATAGAAAGAAAAAATTGTGACTCTTTCGCAAAACTAATAAGTGCACCTAAATTTATTTATTTTTTCTAAATTATTTATTAAGTGCAAACTTTAAGTGTTATATTAATTATTATTGTCAAAAATGTTAATTACAACGATAATTCTCATGAATATTATTATCCTGAACCAATTTGTCCAGGGTGAGTTATTTTTATTTGTTTAATTTTAATTTTGTTGATAATTTGATATGACATGTTGCTCGAAATTTCGACATGAGGGTGGTCCTATTTGTTCACATGTCGTTGGCAATTTGATTATTTTTTCAACGGTTAAGTTGTGGCTTAATTAACAGCATTAGTGAAGACATGTTTATGTCTTCCGACATTCGAATTTTTTTTTTATAATAGATGATGTGTCGATCTTTTTAAAGTGACAGTCGACAAATGGAGCCATTTTATTATTATTATTATTATTATTATTATTATTATTATTATTATCGTAATAATAATAATTATTATTAATATAGTTATTCTAAAACCGTACTTAATTCTAATAGGAATTTAAAATGAAACTTGTCTGTAACGGACCGAATTCGTTACGGATTATTCTCCCCCCGATTCCAATTAAAAGTTAGCTTGAAATTTCAGAGAAATCCACCTGAAACTGTAAACTTTTAGTATTATTTATTTTTTTGTGTTATAATAAAAGTTCGCACAGATGTTCTTAATTCGCAATGTGTAAATGAGAATTTTCAAATACTGTTATTTTGTTGTTGTTTTTATTTTTCCGGATAAATTGAGCCATCTGCCGACAACATAGATGTCGATATACGTAGTTACGGAAATTTTTCAAATTTCATACTTAAAATAGTTACGATCGTTGCTAAATTAACAAACGTAACGGCTAAATGATCAATAAAAGCTAACTTTCTGGTTATATTTTGAGCTGGATATGTTTTCTGCTCGACCAATTTACTTAATTTTATACACAAATTCAAAATAAATAAAACAAAACAAAAGTACAATACATATATATATTTTTTCCAATCTCTAGCCTCGAACTAATGGTAGTATGAAGAATGGAATAATAACAACCCCTAGAGCGATTGATTCAAATAATATCGAATATAGCGTTTCGGAATTGTTTTATTTCAAACGATTAAAGATATTTTCTCTACCCTTCTTAAAATAACAAAACAAAAAAAAAATATCAGTTTGATAAACAAAAATACTGAATTGAATACAAACAAAACTACCCTTATAAATCTAATAATAAAACAATTGAGGCTAGCAAATGTATGGTAATATTTACAATTATTTCGCAAGATGATGTTTTATGATTCAACACAACAAAACAACCCTCAATTTGTACAAAAGTGGTGTTTAATTGAATTTTAAAAATTTACCCCTTTCAATCAAAATAATTACAATCAACCATATTCAAAATATATCTACCAACAAAAAAATAATAATAATAAAATGGAACAGTACTTATTATTTATTCATTTGTAAAAGGGTGGTTATCTTGAAAACTAGCATATATCCCTTTAAGCGATTCAAACGTCAAAATAAGGGTGTGAGTCACATCAATTTACCGTTCATTTTATATAGTTGCTATGTTATTCCCATGTAAATTCACTTTTTTTATATTGAAACGAGTCGATTTTCTATTTTCTCTTTCGTTTATAGTTTGGTTATTTTTATTTTTTCTTGATGTAATTTGAGAGAGAGAGAGAGAGAAAAATACAGCAATTGCCTAACATTTCACGTATTTAATATCATAAAGACGTTTCAGATCTTTGAATGTAACGAATTTCAGATTTTTCAATTGTTTCGGACGTAATTTGAATTTTTTTTTTAATTAACTCCAACAACAAAAATAATAATAAAGTGGAACTAATGAATCGCTTCGTCCAATTAGTCTTTGATTCAAGACCGTAACATTTCTAATTACTTGAATAAATTAGACACCACCCCTTGACAGTTTCGTTAGCAATCCCAAAGGTCCTCTTGAAGCAAGATCAAAATGGTTTATTCAATTTTTATTTGTTTATTTCTTCAAATTTGTAAATATTCGAATTAATCAACTCTAAATAATCACAAATAGATTGAAAATAATTAATTTTTTTGAAAAATAATGAGCATAGAATCGAATTGATTATTTCCAAATAGGATCAAATCCGGATTTCTTCTAGGAGTGCGCTAAGTTGTCTTTGATACGTTGTCAATTTCTCCTAAACCGAATTCTCTTAATCTAAGGAATCGAAGATCAATTTACTCAACTCAACGACTAACGACATAAAGAAATCCTATATATCTCGAATTTTCTAATAAACAGAATAAAAGGAGGATTTTGGAAAAAGATAATTATGATTGATGATTTTGTTTCGTTAATTAGTTCTGTTCATTATTCGGAACGTATGCTCGATCATATGTCGTCAACTCGTTGTGAATAATGATCCAACAATCTCTTTGTCGTATAATACATATATCTATCAAATCTAATAATTAGAAGGGATCGACTATAAGGTGAATACGGCTGTAATCCGGTTACGTTCAAAAATATAATCCTTTCTATTTTTTTTATTGATGTTTTTTTTTTTTAGAGATAATTGGTTTAATCTAATTTAATTTAGTTTCGTATATTTACCTGAGAAAATGTTGGATTTTTATTTTGGGAAAATTGAAAACAAATATTGGATTTTTTTCTTAAATATAGAAATAATAATAGGTAGGTGAGTAGGTGAGTGGGAAATTTCTCCGGGAAATTGAGTAATAAACGTTTTTGTTAAAAAATTTTTTTAAGTGCATTATAATTTGCTTATACACGCAAAAAAATAATTTTCATGCATTTTCCAATAATATTCAATTTTTGTTAATGTTTTTCTTCTCTCATAAACATATCGAGAGTTGCTAGATTTGTTTTGTACGATTTTTTAATTTTCAGTAATTTTTGGTTTCACCTGTTGAACAAGAAGTCTGAAATTCTTCAAGGTTTTAGAAAAATAAATCTTCTGGAATCTTCAAAAGAGCTCGATGAATTTTTTTACGGCTGCTCTCTTATATTCCTTGGTCTATTTCATTTTATTTTTCTAAAGAATCTTCTATTGCTTTGGGATATCACTTTTTGAAGTATTCACGTGTTTCAGTAATGTTTTCCCACCTTATTGTTCAAAGTTCAGTAACTTAAGTTGATCGAATGGAGATCTGTATCCAATCCAGCTCTGAAATTTCCATTCAGATCAAATATTTCAGAGATTATGTTTGCAAACAAAATGTTGGAAGTTTCATGTTTTTATTTCATGCACTGCCCGAGTAGATTCTTTGCTCTGGAAGATTGTAACTTTTCTTGGAAAATGTTTCACAAAAACAATAAATTTCTTCCATATCTAGTTTTCTTGTCAGAAAATATTAAAAAAATTTCTAATTTAAAGAAATATATATTTCAGTTCTCACTCCTCGCACTTAATTTCTATGGAAAACCGTTATTTTTAAGGTGATCATTGAAGATCTTTCAATTCTCAAGTATCTAGTAAAAACAATCACTTATTTTGTGAAAATTCTAAGATTCAATTTTCTCTTATGTATTTCCAAGTTATTTCCAAAAGCATTCCAATTAGTGAGTTATTCTTCAATTTATTCTTTATAGGTGCCATAAGTTTCCATTCAATTAATCACAAGATCAAGAGATAAGCGCTCAAATAGAACAGCCTGTATATTTATGGTAGGTTCCGTTTGATTACTGACACAATTACATTGTAAAATTTAACAAACAACACCCCAGTGTGTTGTTAAGTTTGTATTGTTTCAATACTACCCGACTAAAATACCAATTATTCTCACACAAAAATCTAATATTGGTAGAATTAAATGGGAAAATTGTGTTTCTGCCATTATCAAATAAACACAAGACGGTAAGGTTAAATTCCATTAATTATGCTCCTTCATCTTTGTTTTTCTTTCTTTCTTTTTTTCTTTTGCTTCGGCCAATCCACAACTGAATTAACAATTCTAATTCTTGATTGAACAGTAACGAACACAATACAAAACGAAGAAAAGAAGATAATTAAATTAACGACAAGATTCTTTATTATCGAGAGAAGGAAAAAAAGCCACGAAACAAGAAACAGCTCCGTGTTCAAACTTTCAACGTATATTCATTTAATTGTAAATACGATATAAATGTTAGGTTTTTTTTTTTCAAGGGTTTATTGAGCCGGTATCTATTGTTCCAAATAGGTTCAAATTTCAAGAGTTCTTGTACAGCTCGAATCGATATTTATCACGAACAACGAGTTTGTTTAGTATTTATTGGAGATTTATGTAAAATTTCGGTGAATCTTCTACCAAGAAATTCGTATTATGATGATGATGATGATGATGATGATGAAGGAAAAAAATAAACAAAAGAATATAGCATTCTACCACATTATACAACATGGTTGTAGTTTATCGAGCCTGTGTCTGACGTTTCGTGCCTAATTTCCGGTGTGCGCAACTTGCTCAGAAATTTACAGTGAAAATTCAATTTTCTCCACCCGTATGCTGATGTATTCATTATCTTATTAACAACCAACAACATGAACTGATTTCTACTCTCTCTCTCTTTCTCTCCCTTTTGTATTGATTCCAGTCAATACAAAACTAGAATCTTTATCGCAATGGTAACTACTTCTAAATCTATTTTTGTCGTTTCATCAATTATATTATAGAAGATTGATTTGCGACATGTCTAAAGAGTCAACTGATTAATTTTGTTAGAGTATTTTGATATAATTTAGAGCTTTATTATATTCAAAATGTAAAAGTAGTAACGATATATATTTTGATGGGAAAATTCCTGAATAATTTATTAAATATTAAATATACTCGGATATTGTAATTGCACTTACAATTTATTATAATTATAATGTATTTATGAGAAGGTCATTTCAGTGGACTACTCGAAAAACTATAATCAAATTAATGTGTTTGAATATAGAACTTTTGTCGATTTAGAATTTCCACTAAGTTGATTCTGAATAATTTATAAAAATGGTGAATGCGCTACATTTAAACGTCTATATAATAACGATTTCGTATTGTACTTGATAGATTTGTGCCATAGAAAACTTGTCCGTTGATCACTTTGTATTGATTCAATTTTTTATTTCTCCCAGATTTTTTTTTTTTTTTTAAATAGAATACCGAAATTTTATCGCTGCAAGATTTTCTATTTGAATAAATTCTCATTTAAAGTCGAACAACTTTCAAAGATATATCTATATTGGTATTTCAATTTGGAGATATGAAATTTGAATGAAAACATTTTATCAACAACCTATTAAAATTTCTTTTAAAGTTATCGGATTTGTCAAAAAAAAAAATTTATAATAATAATAAAAATGAATGGGGAAATTTCGCTGTGATGTCTCTTTTATTCGTGTCTAAATTCTCGTGGATTGCAAACCGAATTTCAATATTGTAATTCGACCATAAACTTTCTCGTTAACAAAAATATTAGATTATATTTTGTAGAGGGTGGTTTTCGAATAGAATTTATGTTTTGAGAATGCTAACATTTATTAACTTCGAAATTAGATTTCGTTTGTGAATTGGTTGCTTTCTATTATTATTCTTTAGTTTTTGTTATTTTTAAAAGAAATAAAAATTACAAAAATGTATGTAATTTTGTGATATTTTATTTTAATATGGTGAAATTTTAATGGAATCGTTGCAATTTCATTAAAAATTCAAACAAAAATTTAATCATCATTATACAGTGTTATCGTATGAATTTTAAAGCGTTCACAAATTGTTATGAATAGTAAAAATGATGTTTCACATAAAATTCCCCAGAATCTTCATATATTTTCTAACTCGCTGTAATAATAACCACCACTGTCGATCTATACGGAGAGAACGTGAAATGAGATTATTGTTTTAATTTAGAAAAAAATTATTATCAGGATTATCGATAAGTATGGGTATTTAGTTACGTACTGTATGGAATGAATTGACACTGCATGTTACGTGATTTCTATTTTCTATAGCCAATAATTTTTGTAGAAGCACCAGATTTTCGTTTAGTTAAAGTAAAATAATGAGAGGATGAGAAGTGGAAATATCGAAACAGTTGCATTACGCTCGTCAAATCAGCAAAATTTTTGCAAACTGCATAATAATTAATCAATCTGCCCTAAACAAAAATTTTTCTCCAAATTACTCATCGTACTATATATAGCAAGATCGACATTGCATAAAGCCGCACTTAAAAACGTAATACTGTATAGTTACAATTTTTGGTGGATGCGCTGGGTAATCATAGAATTAACCAGATTGTGAATCGCAATGTATACATAAATAAATAAAATATCCGTTCAGAAATACACTATTACCAACCAAATACACCAAAGAAACAAAAAAAAAAAAACAAGATATACAAAATAGAATATATTAGATGTTCAACTCATATCAAAACTATACATATATACAATTTCAACTATCACATTTCAGAAGAGACTAGCTAGCTCGTAGATTTGCATCTTGAGCTGTTTGGAATTTCTTATTTCGTTAGGTAATATGGTGTTGTATTTTTAGAAAATGTATAGAATAGATAGTATTTGAATTTGTTTGTTAATTTTAATCCTAATCGATACAATTCTAAAACAAAATGGACAAAATTAATGGTAGAGTCTTATCGTAAAAATAGGACAAATTTTAATGAGAATTTGTTAAGAAAACAAAGCAATTAAATTCCAACAATCATCATTATATTATTATTTATAATAGTAATAAAGATAATCATAATAATGGTAACAATGATAGTAAGTATAAATAGTCGTTTTTTCTTTTATCAAAGTAACATATTAGTTAATTAATTTATAATTAATAATAAGATTTAATTTATTAACGTTTGTCTTTTATTGAATTCAATATAATTAAGTTAGTTAATAATTTATTCCGTTATATTGATAGATCAAGAAAACGGCTTGTACTATTTTGCTATTCAAACTAGGATCATTTACAGACTTAAAATATTATCATGTCTAACATCAAGCTTAATTAGTTAATAAACTTCTGAACAATAGATGTTTTATTAATTGAATTTGTGTGCTTATATGTTTAATAATAATGATGATGATGATGATGATGATGATGGGAGTGAGATCGTTAACTCTATGATGACGATGATGACAATGATCTTAGTTTATGGAAAGTTGATTGATATTGATAGTAAGGAAGCTTTCAACATACTCAAAGTTGGGCGATAATGTTTTTTGAAAGCGAATATATTTATAGTAGGAAAAAATAATAATAAAAAAATGCAAAGCCCAACTAAAGTGATATGAGAACAAAGCAAATATTTTCTTGGCCCCATTTACTAACATTAATAAACTACAAACATATTATAAATGATGTTAAAATTCATATTGAAGATGGTGAAAGTTTGTTTTATAATAAAATTGGAACAACAAACAGTGATGTTTACTGAAAATCTCAAATTGCAATTTTCTTATAATAACAAAAAAAATACAAAACAAAGCCAAATATGCTATGAGGAATTTTGAGTGAAAAACCTCAAACGTGATATTCGGCATTTATGATCGAAATGATAGTTTCTATTATAGTAAATTATTACAGCTACAATAAAAAGACATCATTATGGTTAAAATATGTAAAATATTCAGATGGAGATAGGTTTCTTAATTCTTAAAAATTGAATTTAATTATTTTATCGGAGGAATTCAATGCTGATATAACAGAACAAAGATGGAAGAGAGATCGGTTCCGTGATCTATAAAGTTACAATTTCCAAAGGATAAAATCAAATGAGAAAATTTTGATTTTCAACGTTTCCTTTCAATTCAAATTCTTTTATTATTTTCTTTCAGTAGATATTCAATAAAAATTAATAGATTCTTCAATAATAGATTAAGTAAGCTTGGTCTTTGAAATTTGGCCTATTCATATTGCTTAAGTATTTCGCTTGGAGAATTTTCGTGGAATAAAAAAATTGAACAATATTCATTGAGCTACTTTTATGCTATATTTTTCAATCTTTTGGACGATACCTAATAAAGAAAGTGAGAGTAACTCAATATTCATGTTTCTATGATTCTTTTCCAATAAGATAGAAGCTCACACTAACTGTGTAAATAAATGTTTGCTGGCAAACAATTTCAAGAATTACAAAGACTAACTCTACTAGAATTGGTGAACTTGATTCTCTAGTTTAGTTACTTGAGAAAATTAGAGGTGGCATTGCTTTTGTTGAGATAAATACAAGAGATTATGTAACAAAACAAAAACTCTTCGGTAATTGGCAACTTTCTTTTATTCTTCTTTATAATTATACAATTTTTTTGTTTTTTGACAAGAAAGTTTATAATGTTCAAAGATTAATTTCCGAAATTACTAATACCCCACCATATAAAGAGAATATCTCTTGGAATTGTTTCCACTATTCCCCTTATTCTCCGTTTTTTTTTTTAACAATAATCCTTCTTCATTTATCTTAGTTGAGATTATAGAACTTCACCAATTAGACTTTAGAGTTCAATTAAGTGTTAAATCGTGTTAGATGAGCCAATAATCTTCTCGTCCACCATATCTATTATTCATTTCCATAACATTTCAATTCAATGCTCATTAATGTATATGCATCATAGTATATATATTTGAATAATCACACAATTACATCACCCTATATTCGTATTTGACGGACAATAAAACACTAGACATTCCAAGTATCTTTGAAACGTGTCGCTATTGTATAGATATTCAATATATACAAACAGTAAAATTATTATTATGTGTATAAAAAAATTGCGATTTTATTGTTTCGATTCGACGAATATAATTCTTATTGTTGTTTGTTGAAAAGAAAAAAAATTGGACAAATTCTCCAAGTTTCGAATAAATATTGGAATAGTTGGATTGAAAACGAAATTTTATTCGAATAGGGAAATTCAATGTAAATATTGCAGTTGTTGTGCAATCCATCTAGAAGGCACAACAAAAAATAAAATGAAATAAATGCACAGCAATGCAGTAAGCATATAGATATATAAAATATATATATATATACATCAATAACTAGATCTCGAGAGTTTTAGTGAATATTTTCAATACGACAATTATTTTCAACGAAAATTGGTGAATTTCTTCCGTTTAACGATAACGGGAAACAATAAAATCTCACTATTTCAATAGAATATCTATTCGTTTTCATAAACCTGAACTATTCCAATATAATTCATCTAATTCAAGTCTGTCAGTTAGATATACAACTATAAATTGTTGATAATCAAAAGAGAGCACCTACCTAGAGTTATATAATTATATTAACCATGGGCGGTAAATCAAATAAATACAACTAAATAAATTCTAATGTAACCCAAATTTGCTTCATCTAATTACAAATTATATCAATTCCACACCATCGAGGTAGTTTTAGTTTTATTGGAAATCAAAAATAATTTTTGAAGATTGAATTTGAAATTTAATTAATTCTGATGATGGAAAGTTGAAAGTTTGGCGGATGCGCCGGGGCAACTAATAATGATTATGTGTTTTACTCTTCTTATAACTCAATTGTATTATTAATTGAGTTGTTTGGAATTGGTATTTAGTTTTTGAGTGAGTTGAGTCTATAGTGTTGTACTGAACTTTCAAATATCGTTTCGAACTTTATACGGTAACATATTGTATTATAGTTATAAATTTTGTAAATTCAACGCTTAAATCAAACTTTTGTATAAATTCAGAATATCTATAACTTATATAAATTGTTTTATTGTGAATTAAAAGTTTCAAGATCTATTAGATTGAAAGAAAATTTATAAATGAATGATAATTATAGAATATGAACAATGAAAATTATTTATTTTTGTTACTATTGAGATTTGTTTGGCGCACATCTATTCATTCATTTAAAACCTCTAGCAAACATTTACACAATTATCTACATACGTTCCCATTTTACAGATAATAAACTAAAGTCATATATCATAAAATAGTGCTGTTTAAAATACGGTCCGAATGTTGTTGTTGTTGTCGTTGTTATATAATGCTTTGTATTGCTGAAATCCGGCAATTCGAACACATATAAATGTCATAAAATAATAAATGTTCAACAATGGTGTATATTTTGTTTGAAAGGGATATCGAATTATTATAATTAGCAAAGCTTGATTTTCGTAATAATAAATCTCATCTATAAGGTGGATTATTAATTTTCTATTGATCTTCTTATTGAACGTAATAAGTTAAAATTCTTGAGGTTTCATTAATACTTTTAACTGTTCAATGATTATCTCTTCCTGTTTAAATAATAAGTTTGCAATTTTAGAATCGTAACGGAACTTAATTATAATACTTTAGACTCCATTCTAACTATTGTATTTACAAAAGTCTTATTTCGAAAATTTTCAGTTCAATAAAAAAAATTGTAACTCAACTCAATGTCAATGCAATGTTTTGTGTGTTGGAAAAGTAATCACTTGACACATTTCCGATACAAATAATTGTTGATTTAAATTAAGCCTAACATGTTATAAAACAAAACTTTAGTTGAGTTGAGAATATAGAGAATTTATGTCTTGTCGCTTAAAATCTGACAATTTCAAGAGATAATTTAAGCTTCCACAAAATTAATATATGTATAGTGTAAAAGACAGAAATCTGAAATTTTCACCACGAAATTTACTATCAAGCTTTGAAATTAAAAGCTTCGGTAGGTGCATTTAGTAATCTTTATAATAATGCTTCTTATATATTTTCAGTAGAAAATCAATATTTAGATATTGAGGTTACACAAAAATTATAGTTGTGAATTATAGCTAATTCTAATCGCCTGCGAGTATTTTATCTCTTAGAAGTCTTATTCACCGTACTCGAAATGAACATAGTTCGTCTAACCAAAAGATTAATGTAGATAAAGAAAAAATTAACTTGAATTTAAAATCATATTTATTATCAGAATTATAGTTTTCCATCATGTTAGGATGAGTTTTTATTCAAAATTTCGAAAGTGTTTTGAGCGCAAACGAGTGCAATGGCAGTTCTGTTTTTTAATCAGAACGAACTCCACTAAAATTCTAGTTGAAAATATCTCTGTTTATCTAGCTTCCCCATAATTCCCAACGTCAAATTATCTTGTATCTTATATAGAGAGCGATTTAATTTTCTGGGGATTGCAGATTTCTATATGTTGTCTCACCTACATATGTGGACTTTGTAACTTGAAAAACGTTATGTGCTTAGCTAGATGACATTTGAAAGTTGGTAGTTTGGTATATTCCGAGATGGGAATCTAAGATTTTCAAGAAATTATTTCGCTGTTATTCTAAATTACAAAAGAATTGGCGAGAAATTCGATCGACTGATAGAGAAGTTGGATTTCCTGGAAATTCATTCTCTAACTTCAAAGCTCTAATTCCATTATTATTTTTTGCATTATTCGATTTTTTCCACATTACAATCGGTGTGCGGTGTGGATGGTCATCTTTCGTGATACTGACGATTATGTATTTGGTGGACATTTTTGGTCTATTTTCATGTTACCTCTCTATTAGCTCGTATTCGAATGAATTGAAATCTAAGATATGACTATAGCTAAGATCTAAGTTCGTTTTAAAAATTTTTTTAGACTACTAGAAGTAACATTACTTTTGCATCAGCCCTCGTATAAACATTCCGTATTGTCTATATGAGCTATCTAATTGAATATATATAAATACTCTAAATCAAAGGATAATTTCAAACACCTGACAGATTATTAATTAATCCATAATATCAATAGTAGAGAACATCAAAGCAATTTATTTGTTTTTATCAATTTTCAAATTCAATAAACTGAAATTTTATATGTGTAAGTATTGGAAATTAATAAGTTCAACATCAATACAAAATTCACAAAAATCAACAATTGTACAACAATTTATAATAATAATAATAATGATATAATGTTGATAAGTTATTGTTATATAAATTGGTTTAATTAAGTGAAACACGAATGTGGCTCGACCCTTTCGAAATAGCCTAAATTTATCTATTAATTAAAAGGTCCTGGTAATTCAGAAAATTTGAGAAAACATCCATTAAAAATTGCTTTTTATAATCGAATAAATATAAATGTAAATTTGATTAATGAAACTTTTTGGATTCTATGGAATGAAAGTTTAATGATTCAATGTTTTGTGTTATTCTATGTAATATTGGAGCTGTATTTATTTTAAAATGATTATGATATTCCAAAATTATTATTATTTATACAAGTAAGAGTATATTTTTATAGAATAGAATTTTAATTAATTAAAGTTCGAAAGCTCTGAATAAATATATATTCGATGAATATAGAAAACTTTTCTGACAGGCTTTGTATAAACATAAAATGGTATTTGACACGATAATAATGGACAATATCTAAAATTTCAATTTTATTGAAAATGTTAAATGATTTTGTTATGTGTTTATTTTTCCGACAACTTGTCAAAACGTTAAAATTTCTTTCGATATTCCAATGTATCATTGCAATAAGAAATGAAAACATGATAAAAAAATAATTCTATTTCCTGTAGTAGAAATCAGTATCAAAAATTGAGATAGAATTGATTGTTGTACGAATATCGATTAATAAAAAATTCATAACCGATCGAAATTTCCATATTCCACCCTATTTGCATTGATTAAATATATAAAATATTAAATTGACTTACAATTACAATCCTTATTCTCATAATAATTAATACTCAATAGGAATTGTATAGTTTAGTTTATTTTTAATGATAATATCGCCGAATAACTTGGAACAAAAATGAAAATTAACCGTCTTGTTATAATTACTTTTAAATTAACTTCAAAACGCTATACCTATGTATATAGTTATAAAATTCGTGAATTATTATGGTAGAAATAATTGAATATTCCCAACGACCATTCGTTAAGATGAAATATTCTTCATGGAAGTATTAAAACTAAACCTAATTATAAGTCCGTCCTGTACAGTGATTGCTGCCATTCCGTAACAAAATGAAAAAGCGAAATTAAAGAGGCTATGGTAATTATTCTAATTGTAAGATAATTGTAAGTATTAAATTTTGGGCATGAAAATTTTGCGTTATTGTTGGTAATTGCAATTGTATTATTTTATTTCTAAGAAATGCAAATTACCTAATTTGAGTGAAATATTCAATGACATTTTCGGTAAATATTTTATACTGATGAATGGAAATGTTCAGTTTCTTCACAAGAAATTCCAATTTCATAATTTATTGATGAATTTTAAATATTTTTCAGCTCATATCTCCTTACATTGAGAATATTTTCCAATATTTCTCAAAAGCCTTATAATTAATTTATCGATTATCATTTTCCAGTAGTTTGATCCTTGATCAATTTTCTGTACTTTATTGTTTAGTTTTTTTAGTTAATTTTATTGGTAAAAGTTTTCTAGACTCGAATAGTAAGTCTGAATTTACTTTAGAAGATTTCTATTTTTGAACGGCCAAAATCATATGAGCTGGACTTCGTTTATGTTTTTTAGATATTTATATGTAAATTCTCAAACTCTCCCCCAACTATTCCCAAAAAATAAACAAGAGTACCAAATAGTATCTTTTGAAAGGGGACCCTATTCTCTACCCTTGTTCTTGTTTGAGCCCTATTGTTCATTCTATAGGAACATTGGAACATAGATATATATATATAGATATTTATGAAGTTGTCATAGATATAAAATTTGAAATTTATCCGACATTTAGCACTCGGTGCGTATTATATTATTTGTTAAATTTATCCATACAATATACGATTTACAATAGAATTAAATTAAATAGAGAAGGGTCGAAAGCTACCGCAAATAAAGATTAATGAGATATTTGACATCTATCGCAAAATAAATATAATATTTTATTTTTATAAAATATCGATCTATATATAAATTGAAATAACCGTTAGTAGATTATAATGTTCTTTATTTATAATTTATTTATAAACTCTTTCAAATATACTGAATTTTTTATAAGGGTTGTGTCTAGAAAACAACAACATCATTATCATCAACAACGTCATCTTCACTGTAGAGTAGAATGGGAGTTGTTCAAGTGACGAAGGACTATTTCACTTTATCAGCACAAATTTTGGTGTGTGTTAGTATTCGATATATATATATATGTATAACGTATATAGATGTCTTCTACACTTCATTAAAGGTTCCATTCCATTAGCAAGACACTGATGTATGCAAACACACAGGAAAGCTTTCTACAAGCATTAATATTCTAATAGAGGACGCCTTTTGAAAATCTATAGTCCTTTATTTTATGCGTGGAAAATTTCCAATTGATATCAGCTGAAACTAAAAATATTCTAATTGTTATAGTATGAACTAGAAAATATGAATATTCGATTAAAATTCCGATATTTTGAATCGCGGTTCAAATAAACTTGTATTTTATATATTAAAAAAAGTTTGTTGTGAAAATTTCAAAATCGATATTCTCAAATGATGAAAGACTCAAAATATTTGAATATAGAACAGAAATTCCATTACTATAGATATATTTTGCGAATATCTTAGAGCAATGTTGGATTTAAAAGAAATAGAGCAACCAATTGTCTGGAGCTTCGAATTTTTCAATATCTTCAACTATGTGAAATTACTGTGTTGATTTCAATGTTTATTCAAAGAATATTTGTCTCGTCTATTTTATAAATGACATAGGTATATAATTATTTATCGAAGATAGGGTGCTGTAGAGACTTGATTCTAAAACACAATTACAGTATTTATTCAAAGCTAGAAAATAAGAAATTCTTATTTCACTGAATTTGTTGAGTTCATTTATTAGATCACCGATTACTAGCGATTTATCCTCACTTTATACTATCTGTATTACTGACTTGAATATTATTTTCATAATATTTTATTGTCAATCTAGACTTTAGAGTCTAGAGCACATTACATTTGAATGAAACAATTTTCAATGTTTATACGATGCATTTTACTTAGTGGCACTTGTAATTATTTATATTACGAACGAGGGGCGTTAGGAGAACTCAAGGCAAGACGACAATAATACTCGAAAGTTTATTGTTCACTAGGAAATTATAATAAATTGCAATTATGCTAAAACTGTTGTTCTTATTGATTGAGGTAGATGAGAATTTGCTTTGTCACTTATTTGTTATTATTCTCAAATAAGTTGATCCCAGCTTGTAATAGATGAAAATACTCAGCGAATTACCTTAGTATTGTAACAATATTGTTTTGTTTTTTTGTTCGAGTCCATTTCGAAATCGTCGATTAAGAATTTATAGAAACCGAAGCCATTCTCAATTTACTTTCACCAACTACTCACTTAAAATATTAATATTTTATATCGAATATCAACACGAATTTAAACTTCACATCTAATATCCATTTTAAATCTAATAGAAATTCAACATGAACAACATGTCGACTATCAAAAGTACGACGATCTTTTAATGGATATCAAGTTGTTATGAAGAATATATTTAAGGATCGTAGCATCTCTCAACATAATTCAGTTGGAAAATAAACAAAAAATTTATTATTAGAAATGATAGAAATAAATATAATTATTAGTATACTATTCAAATTCAAATTGAAATCTTGAACAATACATAAATTTTACAAGAATTGTTTTGTTTTAATTTGTGTAAATTTATTCCAAACAATAAACTATTCTATTGAGATGATATGATAAATCTAGATTGCTATAGTAAAATATTATCTCAACAATACAAAACCACAATTCAATTAAAACGAACTTGAATATTGAGCTTTCAAATCTTATCTCAATATAAGTTAGTCTGGATTTTAATTATTCCTTAAACAATTTTTCGAATTAATCAAATCAAAATTATACTAATCGAAGATAGCGACATTTTATGTTGTTTTATTATTGGAAGGAAGATTTGGAAATTTCGGTGTCTTAATTGGTGCTCGGTGGAGAAACTTGTACTATATATACCATAAGTTTGTTACAGGTTTCCAGTTAACATTCGATCTCGACTTCAAGTTTTAAACAACAACCATGATACTAATAATAATAATTATTATTATTATTTAAATCTCGTATTTCCAATTTAATGTTTTATATTATGGTTTTAATTTGTAAATGGATGAAATTAGTTTCCATTAAAACATTGTGTCTTGTAACGGTTCACGGATTACCATTCTCTCTATATAATTGGAAGTTTGTCAAAATCAAATTGTTACAAGTATTGTACGAAATCACTGAAAATAAAACTGAAAAATAAAATTCTAAATATCGAATATTCCAGCTTTTTTCTAGCTTTTCAACGAGTCTACAAGACTGTTAATTTTTCTGATACCAGCGTAATGATCGTCAACGGCCATCAACAGGTAAATCTCCTATTGGACGGACACAAATACGATATTTATCTTATAACTCTAATTATTCCGTTAGAAAATGTGCCGGCCTTTAGTCGGACACAACATTGAATTTTAATGATTTGAATCGTATTTTTAATAAAAAAAAAAAAAAACAAAAACGTGAAACTAGATAATAGAATAAGACTGGAGACTATATAGATTGAAAAAAGAAATGAAAACAATAGTACAATAAATTAATGTCGAGATTTGGGTTAACGCCATATATTTTATTTCTGCCATAGTTTCCTATATAGTGGATTAAATGAAGTGTCACAGTCTGGACATTACCGATCAATTTTCCCAACAATTGTTACAACTATTTTTCTCCAATCGAAAACGATAACAACAACAACAACAGAAAAAATATTAATTTATTATAACAATAGCAATAAGAGATATAACAAATCGACTGATTTTTTTCCTGTTATATGAATTCACACTTCTGTTACCTTTGTTGTTATTATTTTGTTTATTGACAAAAAAATATGGCCATAATCCTGTATTATATTATTCATCAGGTAAGTTTTTTTTATCTATCTATCTATCTATCTATATATCCAGGATTTGTTTTGTTGTAATTGTGCGGCTATATAAAAGCGTCGCGACGCAATCATAAATTCTTGATAAACAAATATAATTTCATTATATATTGATGAAATAATCTTATAAATTTCAAGTATTGAACGTAAAATATGTATAAAATTTTATATTTCGATTTATTATATTGGCTCTAAACGACTTGTTATATTATATCATATAGTTTGTAATTTTTTTCCCTTTTTCAGTCGCAGCGCTCTAATTAATCCGTTATAGCATTCAATTTCCTATAGTAATTACAAAACTTAAAGTCTAACACTCAATTTAATCAACTATTTGCGAATGTAACGGATCTTGCCACCAATTTAACGGATATACGGTAGATTTTACAAAACACTAAAACGTTCTAGATTAATTAATTTCCGAAATTATATATAATATCGACGTTTAATGCAACTGTTTTTCTATTGAGTAAAATTGATTAAATTATTGGAATAACTGAATATTTTTTTTTATAATTTTAATGGAAACTCGTATGCTTGAGAACGGGGGTGGTAATCGTCGGCAGCTGTTTTCAAAACGTGCAGATTGATTGACAACGTTCGTTAAAATACAACCAGTATTTGGTGTTGGTTTGAAAGAATTACGTTCAATTATTTCCCGTTGACCGTTAAATTAATTAAATGCATTCGAAATAGTTTCATTTATATAAAGGGATGGGGCAGTATAAAGAGGGGTAGTTTCCGATTTTGATCGTCCATATGTTTGTAATACATACATATAAATATATATATATATAGCTTTTATTAGATCGATGAGATTAGTGGTCAGTATAAAGCAATTGGATTTGTCCCTAACCCATTTCATTGCCAAATTAAATACATCTAATGAAATATATATATGTACACATATACACACGTTTTTTACGCTATATGTGAGGGTGAATATTGAAATAGTATAGAGTGGGATGGGAGAGTGGTTTTTAGATGGTAAAATTTCATTAACTTTTTACAATGAAGTGATGCCACCATGGGAGACGATTAATTGGAATTTTTATTTTTATTTTTTTGATTAATTGTCTAACGTTTGAATTTTAATTGATCAATAAGTGGTGGTTTGGTGTACAGAAACGACTCATCTCAATGTTTGGAATTTTACCAACTTATAATCTATGAATTTACCCCATAGCTAGAATTGATCGAGTCATATGAACAACTGGAAAAAAGGTACAAGTGTGACAAATGTATAATAGTTTATTAAAAAGCTCAAACAATATTGTTTAAA
>JAZBGX010000746.1:14885-25663 GCA_037414775.1 Zonitis immaculata | reverse complement strand
TCGTTTTTCTTTTCTTTTTTCATGTGGGTTATATGTTGTTATTGTTGTGGGAATGACTATATCAATTCAATTTAACCGGACAGCAATATCGCATTTATGCTGTCGTATTTCATACGAAAATATTTCAATTAGACCATCCACCCTCCTATATACAGTGGTCGAATCGAGTCGGGTTTTTTTTTTCGGTCAGATAAAAACTTGAATTATTATTATTATTATTATATAAAAATGAATGATATTCTTGTGTGGTATAGGAGCCCCGCTTATATACCATATATATATACATATTACAAGTTTTGTCATCTTTCATCGTTGCTGGTTTCACTCAATATATCCTTATTTCGGGTGAATTTTATGTGTTTATTATACTTTAGCTTATAGGTTCATATAACGGCATATATGTATATACCCTCGGATTTCGTTGACTGTAAATTTCGGACAGAAAACTTCTATATATACAATGGAAAAGTTAAACGCTTATATTGCCGACGAACAGACTGATATTTCCCATACTGACACCCCCATATATTTTTCCATATTCGAAGAAACGTAACGGATTTCTCTTGTATATTTTTATTAAATAATACTCTAAGTGGAAACAGGCTTTTATTAAATAACAAAATTTTTTCTATATATAGATATATAAATAGATGAATGAAACGGTGAAATAGAGGCCTTCCGCAATTTCAATTCAATTTCCCAAAATAAAGGGAGTTTTATTTATTTATTTTATTTATTTTTTTGTGGAAAAATTACTCGACGTATATATAACGCTCACTGTTATAGGCCGACAGATAATAAAGATAATTTAACACGGCTGTAATTATAGACCGGAAGGAAACACGAGTAAAAACTAGTCGGAGATTCATCTCCGATACATTTTATTAACATAATTTAACATTTCATTATTGCAGTAGTGTGGATTAAAAAAAAATGAACGACGGTTAAAATAATTTCCAAATTTAAAGCAAAAAAATCTACAATTGATTCGTATAAATGTAAATTGTTATATATAGGGTTGAATCTAGAGAATAACTCTCTCCAATATATCCCTTTTGCAAATATTTGAAATAAACTTATTGTACAAAGTGCTATTTTATATCCATCTAAGTCTATATATTTTAATATTTACGTAAGAAATATTTTCTTATCGTTATATATAGTTATTTGTTTATCTTTTGTCGTAAATATTACGTAATATCGTTAAAAGTTTCCCCCTTTTTCTTAGATTCCTTGTTTTTTTTCTTCTTCCATTAAAAGGATTATTGTATTATTCGGCAATTTTACACAAAGATTGAAAGATTTTGGTAATTTCTATCTTTTTCAACAAAAACCATTTTGAATCTAGTTTTATTATAGTATTATTTTTTGGCTTTTAATGATAGCTATGATAATAATAATGATAAATAACAACAAGAACAATAACGATTGGGGAGTTTTCGACAAAACAACCAACAAAGACTTGTTAAAATAACTGTAATGATAATATACTTAAGAATTAAATTTGATGATCAGTCTTTTATTATTAACATCATAATACTAGTAATATAGTTCTATGAAAATTTGAGGATTCAAATCGCAATCGTTCTGGAATATAAGCAAAGTTTCAAAGCTGGCCATGCTTTAATTTTCTTGAAAACAGTCATCAAAATAAACATTCCGCAGTATAGTTTTATAGATTATATTAGCATTGCAGGGGAAATTGAAAATTTCGACAATCAAAATTATTGTGGTCAATTCAAGTTTCATGATAAATTACTGAAAAAACAAGCTCGGAAACTCTATACAAACAATATAAATTTTGATTTCAATGTAAATAAATAAAAAATTAATTGGATTTTTCAAAAAATAAATAGCACTGAAATTTTTCCGATCGTTAAACTTGTAATTTTCGAATAAATAATTATATATTAGAAGGAACATTAATTTTTAAATGAATTTTATTTGAAAATTGGAAATTATGAAAAAATTAAACCTGTATTAACTTAATTTAATTAATTATAGAAATTATCACAAAACCGTTAAATATAAATTATCAGAGAAATTTTGTAGATAAAATCTAAAAAAAAAAAAAATTACACCCATTTTATAATAACAACCGTAGAAATGCTTGTCACTTCCTGCACATTCAATAATTTCACCAACAATTTCCACATTTGTTTGAAAATTGAAAAATTACGACTGAAATATACATTTACATAGAAAATCAAAAACTGTAAAGTATATATATACGTTTGTCCATAGTACAAGTAGGAATTATAGCAGGAAATTGAGATTCCTGCGAAAAATTTAGAGTTTCCAAAAATAAATTGAGCAAAAGATTCTTTCAACCAACCCCTCTTGCGAATAATTATTGGTCATTTTTTGTATATAACGACTCAAGATAAAAAAAAAAAAAATCAACTCCCAGTTAGAATGTCATGGAAACAATGCAGATGACACAAAGAAACGACCCCTTAATAATATTTTAAAATAAGATAACAACAACAACAACAACAACAACCTCGCGACGATATACGATTTATTCTTTAGGCAAATTTATGACAGCAGAACGATCATCAATCATCATTCATTTTTGTTGTTGTTATTTTGCCACATCTTCACTATTCGACAAAAAAAGCAACACAAAGAAGTGCTCCAAATAATAATAATAATAATATTATGTCACATTTTTATAATTTACTAACTCTAAAAAAATTCTTATCTATATATAAATAAATATTAATCAAGAAATGTTGGAAATATTTTTGGGCATTATTTGGAACAATAACATTTTATACAGTTGATGAGCAATAAATAGCGATCCTATGAATTATAGACCGTGTAGGAATGCCACTATAATTAAAAAAATAAGTAATAATAATAATGATAATCATAATAGTAATAATGTTAGATAAAAGGAAAACTTTATAATAATGGAAAGAAAAGTTGATGGTACCTATATATAATAGAGGAGGTCCCCCCTTTCTGGTTATACTATTATTTAATTGCCGTAACAGAATATGTCTTGTTATTGTTTTGTATTTTATAGATTAAAAGATAAAAATTGTGGAATGAGCATTATTCATTTAATTATACCGAATGTCCCTTTTATATAAAGTAACTATATATATATATATAGTCAAAATATTCCCATTATTTATGGAGTAATAAAATAGAATTGAACAAAAAAAAAAGTGAGATTTTATTTATCAAAAGATTCTCGCTATAACAACAATTAATCTCTTCTTATCAAATAAAGTCTACATACATTTAGGGGACAGTCTGTATGTCTATACCGCCTATATGTAGATAATAATAAGACATAATCATTTATATGGCGTTTCATTTTTATATTGCATTGGATTAGTTTAATGACCGCTATTTTCATTTAAATATCAACAATAATAATTGAAACAAAATGAATGAACATGATTTGTTAGGAATTAAGTTATAAATCATTAGAAATTTTCCAAAAATTTTCAAATTTGTTTAATTTCCCATAATTTCCAGTACCTAATATAGTTTGAAACTGGATAAAAATTATACGACTCTACACAACTAACACACCGGAGTAATTACAAACAAATACGGTGTCTGGTGGCATCGTTGGTTCCGCATAGATATTAGATACGATAAAGTTTATTTATGTGTTGATCTAGTGACGGATACATATTTAATTTTTGTATATACTATAACTGTTGGGGCATATAACTAACTATACATAGGATCGTTTGAAATTTTTATAATTTTTTTTCCAAGAAAATTATTGGTGGTTGTTTCTTTTATTTCATTCCAATTTATTTCCTTTAATTTCAAATATTTATATGTATATAGAGGGAAAGAGAGAGAATGAGCGATATGAAAGGAGATAGAGTTGGTTCAATTGATAGCCACCGTATGGCGCCCGGAAACAATACGACATATCCTTAATATAACCGGAACTATGATTCCGGTTGAACGAGAACTGCGGCGGCATCTGTCGTACAAAATGAATATTTATAATGTATAAGAGAGATTTGCATATTATCGGTAAACCGCTACCTATACCTACATATAACTACCCTAAATAATAATAATAATAATAATGATATTTAACAACTGGACCTGTTTTCAAATTGCAGAAATGGGCCGAAATCGGTAGAATTCATATATATAATGAAAAATATTTTTGGATAGGGAATTTGAAGAAAAGAAAACGGTCATTTTCCGCTTTCGTTCTAATGATAATTGGTGCATAAAAAAAATTAAACATAAAAGGAAATAGACATTTGTGTGTTATAGAAAATTAAATTTTTAGTTGAAATGGTTAAAGTTAACCATAATTAGTTAAATTTATTTCAAGATAAAAATCTAAAGTTATAAATGCAGTTTTAATTTCGTTGTAAGTCTTATCAGTAATTTTTCTTGTAATATTCGATTATTATCAATTATTCATTAATTAACCTAAATATTACAATTGGCGAAACGTTATTTTAGATGGGTAATTATAATTTTAAAAAATCTGGACGAAAATGTAAACTTTGATTTTATAGAATTATTTTCAGGTTTTTCAATAATTTATTTAAAATATTAGCCTGCTCAGAAGAACGCCAATACCCGTACGTACATACAATATCAGGGAGTTAATAATATTAACAGAAATATGACATCAAGGATTGAGCAATGAGCGAGGAAAACACTAATGAGCCAGAAATCATTTTTCACAAGTCTAAAGCTCAAAATAATAACTCGAATAGTCAGATATATGCGTCACATTTTCTCTGCTTGTATAACTCTGTGGATGCAAAAGTTGGACAAAGGACTCATCAAACAGAAAAAATATATAAAATAGAAACTACTGTGTATATTTTATCAAACTGATGGGTCAGCAACACAAATAAATACAAACAAAAAGAACCTGCTAAATACCATCGAAGATAGAGAAAAATCCATAATACTTATGGGTCATATGTGTTGAGAGGTGATAACGATACGAGTTACTTCGACTCATGGTACAGTAGGAAGAATTCTTAGAGTAACTTTAGGAGATCTATATATATATTCAGAAATATTCTGTATATAACAATTGTCAATTGGATCGGCAATAACGTTTCGAAGAAGACGGAGCAGTAAGAATTAATCAATTTTGGAGCTTTTATAGAAGAGGTGAATTTTCTATTAAATTATCTATCGCCCCTATATAGAGATTTTCTGAATATTAAAGGAAATTTTCGAAATGAATATAATAAAGTTAGTTTTTCTCTATAGAAATTTTTATAATTTGAGTTTTCATAAATAAATAAATAAAAAATAAAAAAAACAGTAGGGGTGTAATAATTTTTATGACGGCAAAAAGCTATTTGATAAATTATTATCAGTGTTAATAATATAAAAACATAATAAAATCATTAACCAAATTATAATAATTATTATTAAATAGTGTTAATGATAAAATAATTAATGTTTAAATAATTGAGTAATAATAATAAATGGCTTTTCTTTTCCATATACCTACAAAATAACAATTAAATTATTATTAATAATAATAATAATAATATATCTAAAGTAAAATTTAGATTTAATCGTTTATAATTTGTTGTTAATTTCTTTAAATTAATGCAAATTCAATTATATCCATTCAAATTATATTTAAATCTGTATTACCGAATTATGTTAAGTATAAATAATTCATCTTGTGAATAATATGTTGTTATCTATTATAATATTGAACATATATATATATAGGTATAGATATAGATATAGATATGAATGGGATTTTGTTTAAATTTTTTTTGTTTTTCTTTGTCTAAATAATTATCGTAGTGATATAGTTCTGCTATTTAGATGAATGCACCCCAAAAACAAGCTAATCATTAATGCATTCGACCTTGCCTTGCATTTAACAAATGTATAGTGATATGTATTATTGCACAATTTAAAATTAAAACTACATGCCATAAATCAATATATCGAGATAAAGTTAAACAATTTTATGCGGAATAAAACAACTTCAACAGGGTTTTACCATAACGATGTGTTTATAACCCTCTTTTCAGTCCTTCTATTCTCAACTACCACCACCACCACCACCGCCAAAAAACCACCCCAACTTATAGTATACATACCATATAGTCTCCTCTATTACCACTACTACCAACCACCACCACCCCTGCTCCTGCCACAATACATTTATGTATATGTTATGTTATATATAAACATCAAATATGTGTTAGTGCTCTCCTATCCCCACTATTGTCGATCGTTTGGAGGAGAATCATTATAAAGTGGGGGTGTACGATTAAATTGAAAATACTTAGAGTGGGAGTTTTATATATATATATATATATATGTATATAATTGCATGTATTGGTATAGTAGAATATAAGAAAACAAAAAAAAAAGGGGGCGGTCATGAGGGGGCGAAACGAAAAACCAATGGACATGCGCTAGTAACGAAGATAGCACCTAGCGGCTTTTTAATATAGCAACGAACAAAATGGTCGACATTTTCAACTTTATATATTCAACGGTAGATGGCATTTGTGATGAATTTTCCAAGTTGAATCGTTAATTTTCCGACCAAAAGAAAAATCCTAAATAACATATTAAATACAAACAATCAAATCTATGTAATCAAAACTCTTTAATGGAGTCATTCCAACTATAAATATGGATTGAAAATTTTCTATACTCTAGCTATTTTATTCTAAAAGTAGGAAAACAATTCGTTAAATATATCGAACAATCACTGTATTTTTTTCTATTCTCTAAAAATTGTTTTGAAGTTAATTTAAAACAAAAACTATAGTCACTATATGTATATAGATACAATATAGCATCGATTGTTTCCCTCAGCTGGGCTATGCAAATCAGCTTGTGTGCTCTGTGTTCTGGATTTTATGCAATGCCTACAAATATTCCCTGGCAACCTTTAAACATGTTGGAAAACACACGAACATCGTATTCAAACACATAGCAATACGGTTTCGCTTTTTATATCCATTAGGAAAAGTGTTGTTGTTATATTCATATACCATCATTCTGCCAATAAAACATATTGTAATGCAAAAAAAATCCCGGATATCAATCAATATTTTTGAATTTTATTACAATTATTGACGAAGATGAGATAGTTATTGCCAATAATAAGATTCTTTTTATATTTTCTCTCTATATGATAGTGTTTTTTTTTTTTATTTATTTATTTTGGTTCCATTCTTCTTGTCGGAGTCGTAAAACTTTATTTACGTTTCAATTTTCGTAAAAATATCATGGTCCATTACCTCCTCCTGCTGTTGCTTCCTTCTATATACATTGATAATACAGCACATCTATATATAATATATTTTTCTCTCTCACACAATGTATATGTGTTGACATAAAACTCTCATAAAAAGATCGACGGGAAGAAAAGTTTCACGAACATCCAAAAAAAAAAAAAACAGAAAGAAGAAGAAAAAAGGCTAAATCAAAAAACTATCATAAAATATAGATATGTGAATCTTTCGATGGTAAATCGACCGGAATTATATTTTATTTATCTATTTTCTTCTCGTTTTTTTTTGTCCATCATATTTCCTCAAATTATTTCCGCAGTTTGTATATATATATATATATAACGTTAATTTCGAGTTTATATAGTTTAGATTGCAATTGAAAGCGGAACACTTTGATCTAGTTATTTGCATCTCATTTATGTATATACCTATCGTTTTATTTCGTTGTAAAACAGTCGACAGGGGTTGATGGCGGAATGGATTCAGCTATAGCTTTTTGTTCACACTTTATATATAGGTACATAAAAATATAGATATATACAAATATACAGTTGAGAAAGAGTGTTCGCACTTTATTTTATACATCCCTATTTAATCCAAAATCGAAGCTATATGTATAGGCATTTACGATAAAACAATTTAATTTATATTATCCTTCTTTGGTTGAATTTTATTGTTGTCTTGATTGTTATTGTTGATCTATAAAGGGTGTGTATATATCCGTATATAAGAATAAGTCCCTATATGCACATAATATGGATATAAAAGTATATATATATGTACACAGAAAGTGAATATAAGTCGGGCGAGAGGGCTCTAACACCAGGTTAGGCTAGGTTAGGTCCAGTGCAGCTCATGTAAAATGCATAAGATGGCAACCAGGCACGAGTTCTGCATGTGAATTATATCTAAACAAACACAAACGACGGCAGCGGCGGTGGCGGCGACGGCGACGGTATATTTGTTGCTGATGTCGTCATATCATCATCTAAAAATCTACACGAATAAAATTTATTCAGCAATAATAAATCTCTCCAATATTCCATAAACTACATAATTTTATATTTATATACCAGGTTATAGAAGAGTTTTTCAGAAAATTCAATCAAATTCTCGAAATCGGCTATACTTATATGTATCAGTATATACTGGTAAGTTATAATAAGTGATCGGCCATATCGATAGTCTCACAACTTTGGAGGTGTTGTTGCTATAGTGACGGCGCGCTTGCGTTGGCGCCGTCACGTGCGCTCCTTGTTGGCGTCGATTTTTGATATACGCCATCTTATAATAATATATAGAAAGCTCCTGTACTACAAATAAAGAAACTAAAACACGATAATATATATATATGACATCGGAATATTGCGAACGACTATATTCATCTAAAAGCTTTCCACGTTTCCATGTAATTAATCAATAAGTTTTTTTCTTGTGATGATTATAATAGAAATAGAAAATATTTTATTGTAGATTTTTCACGTATGATTGGTAGAAAATGGAAAATTTATGTCTCTGTCTATATATATATATAGATATGTTGTTGTTATTATTATTAAAATAAATGATAGAATGTAGGAGATCCGCCGGTGACAGCATCTAAATCAGATTCTGTCATTTTTCAGTTCTTCACTTGATTCACATAGAGAACCACCCTATTCCCCCTCCCCCCCATCATCTCTGTACCATCACCACCCTCTGCTTGTTTTCTTCTACTTTATTTTCTTCTTTCTATATCGTGGTCTTCATAGTGTTTTTCTTTCCTCTCTACTGCTGCTGCTGCTGCTTATTTTCTTATAATTTTCACGCATGCTCGAACTCTATCTCTATTAAAATCTCTTTGATATTGAAATCATGTGACGTTTCATTAATTTCGTGTCTTGTTCGCATTCTTGCTGCGTTGTTAGTTTCCATTTCCATTTTACCACCCTTTTCAACCGACCAACAATTTTCTCTCTTACAACAACAACAACAACAATAGCCTTGCAGATATTTTTTGATAATGATAATTGTTATTTTTATATAGTTTCGATACAAATAGAAGTCGACTATATATATATATTTATCGCTATATATAGCATTATATATTTTGTATATATATGAAGCAATGCCAGATTTGGTTGTCATACACTCTTCAGTTGATATGGTTACAACTGCTACTAAGTAAGCCGTAAAACCCTAAATCTAACATTGCGTCATACGTTATTGTTATTCAAATTTATAATTCAATTTGGGGTAATAAATTTGCATAAAGACGGAAGGGTCTGTATATATATATATATATATATAGTTTATTTCTCTTAGATAGAGGATATGTATGGAACAAGTGGTCAATTATAGTCGAATATATAAAATACATACTATATATAAGACAATATATAGATAGATATCAATCATTATATACATACATATATATCTACATAGAGAATATTATATTTTTATTGGAATTTTTTTTATAATTTAAATTTGAATATAAATATTTTTTATATATAGTATAGATACGGAAGGGTGCGGGGGCGGTTTAGTTATTGAATAGAGACAAAACATATATAGATAACAAGAATAGATATATATGTATGAATTTTGTATATCTATATGTTAGGGGGGTTGTTTGGCGGTTGCGAGGGCGGTAGCACTAATGTGCGATAATGTCATTTGACGCGTTATATGCGGAGCCTTTGATGCGTACACTTAGCAACACATGTACAAAATATATATATAGACGCACAAATACACTATATATATATGTAGGTATATTATATGGTATATATAGACTGGTGTGTTATGTTATGGAGAAAGCTCTTTATAATTAAAGTCCCTATACACTCTAATCTGCCTTTAATGGACCTATACCTTTCGTCTCAACGCATCTAATTTGGATAGATAGATGGATATGTTATTTTGAACAAAATCAAATATGACTTACATATAGATATGTGTCCGTTATTATTGAATTAACAAGTAATTATATATAGTGCGATATTTTCAATAATAATGTTGAACATGACCAAAATATAGTGTATATATATGAGATGTACACAATATAATAGTGGTGAGGCGCGAGGAGGACGACTCAATGTTTACAAACAGAAAGCAGTCAGCTGTGAGCGCTGCGCTCTGAATTAATGCTGCATACATTTAAATATATTTACTCTATAGGTTTGGCGATGGGAATAGTACAGTGGCGGCGGCAACTGCACTACATTCTTACACTTACACCTTCCATTCAATACTAATCAAAAACTCTAATCATCACAATCCATATAAATTAATAATAATAATAACATTATAGAAATGTATATACATTTAGATAAAATAATTGATGTCTATCAAAAATTTCATTTATTCATGGAATTATTATTGAACATGCGACATTAATATCGTTGTATTATATTTTTGGGATTAATTCGTTTTGAAAATTTGTGGATATATGTGAGTAATAGTCGACAAGGTTCATGGACTATAACATATCGATTACTTTCCCTGAGTGGAAAATGTTGGTTATACACCCCGCACTATATAGCTGATATGGCGTCGCAT
>JAZBGX010000745.1:0-25679 GCA_037414775.1 Zonitis immaculata | reverse complement strand
GAAACAATTTTTCCATCTACACCAGTACGTGTATCTGGGCTCTAATTATTTATAAGGACTGTACAGAAGAATTTTTTTTTCAGTCCGCAAATCATGAAAAAAGTTGTGTAAAAAAATTGGAATTTGAATAAAATATCAATTCAACAGTCGGAAATTTGGCGAAATACTGTTGATTTCACAATTTATTATAAATATTCAGATTTGAAAAAAAATAATTTCTATTTTATAAGTCATTAAAGCTTTTGCATTATTGAACTGGATTTTTTTTAAAATTTGAAACTATGTCCTAAAATATATAAACAAGACCATCGATATACATATTTTGATCAGCAAGCAACTCAACAAATTTCTATCTTCATATTAGGTATAAAATAAACTCGTGACAAACAAAATATAATCAACTTGAAATATTTCAATTATCAAGATTAAAATTTCTCATTATAAAAACATCCATATATAGCAGAAAATATTAGATGTATGCACGCAAAAAGTAATTTAAACCCCATATATTGGCAATTTTTTGTTTTCTTGTAATTTTTTTCTTGTCAATGGCCATATGTAAAGTTTTTCAACCTTTTAACAATCTTTCCATAATTAGAATTGATAATAACAATGATAATAATAATCAAAAAGAAGAAAACAAATGTCTCATCATGGGCTTTTAATTTTTATTTAAATTAAAACACATTAAACCATATTTTTTAACATTAATATTATTAATTTTAATATACGTAATAACAATAAAGATTCTGATCTATTGTCGAAAATCTTAATTAAAATAATTAAAATTAAAGAAACAAAAAAAAAATGGAGAATAAACGTTGACTAGAAAATAAATATAAAATACTAATCTTGATGTTACCTACATATATATAGATAGAGGGACATTTCTTTTTTTATGTTCGAAATCCCTCTTCTATTTTAATAAAAATTAACTATTTTAATTACACTTAATTACCTGTAATGGACATTCCCAACTGTTGTTTCGGTTATTATCAAAAAAATTAAACAACAGATTAGAAGTGGAAATAATTCTGAAATTTCGAGATGAATTAAATTGTTTCTGATTGTTATATATACGTAATAATTTTTTCTATATTATTTTATTGCACATCTGGAGGTGGATGTTACATGAAGTAATCCATAGATTGATTGGTTTCACCTGCACTTATACACAGTATAGATGAACAATAAAAAAATAGAAACTATACACCTGTATTTTCGGTAGAATTTAATATTTTAAATTATAATAATAATAATTATTCCAATTATGTATTAGAGAGAAAAAAACCGACATTCCATCCTAATGTAATTTATAGTTTTAACTTTTAGATATTAATGCAAATAGCTGTCAAGATACCAGTAGTCTACCTAATTGGTAAATAAGATATTCCACTAATTGCACAATTTTCTTGCAATGATGATAAAGTCAATTAGAGCATACGACTTTTTCAATAATTATATTAGAAAGGAAAAGGACATCGAATTGATGGCGATGTAATTAAAGAAAATTGTTGAAAATAATTATGATACAAGTATACAATGTATTTAGGTATAAATGGAAATGCATTTGCATACCAGACGATCCTATCAACTATAAATTTTCTTTGAAGGAAATTACACAAGTAAAGAAAGTAAACTTTTCTTCTATTATTATTATTATTATTATTATTGTTATAGTGGAGGTTTCATTTTGAATTATTTCCAATTTCACATGAAAATCGTCCATTTTTGAAAATATCAAACTAGAAACAATCAATTGGGTGGAGCTTAAACTATATATAAGGCGTTTACTTCCGTTTTTACCGGAAACACGCACCACAACGTATGACGTCAATAATAATAACAATAATAAGAACAACCATAGACAGTACACCATCCACAAAACAAACTCAACCATTTATATTTCTTAAATTATTAATTAGTCTCAATTACGTATAGAAAAAATAGGGTCGTATTTGGAAATAAAAAATATATACCTTCTGAAGGGTGGAAATTAATGGACGAAATCGAAACTACGATAGTAATTATTGGGGAAGTTTATGAAAAATTGATGGACAATTGTTTAGAGTTTTTTTTTCCTAATAAAGAACAAATCGATATCTGTTCGGAATCGAATAAATGATTAATTAATTTTGTATATTTCAAGGAAATTATTGTGGTTTTTCTTAGGATTGATTCTAATGATAAAAAGAATCATTTAACAACTACTGACACACCTCCTCTGATGATTCATGCTCTGATTAAGACCAACTTAGGCTTGGTTAATAAGATACCTCCATAATGATAATAATAATAATAATAATAATAGATATCTAATGGTTTCATGGAATTCATTCAATTTATAAATATTTATTTAATAATAATGTTAGCCATTTTTCTTAATAAAAACACTGGTAAATAAGATAGATAAATGAAGTATTTATGACCCATCTTTCATTTCCTTGAATAAATCTTGTTTAATTCAAACAAAAATTAACAATTACAAGAAAAACATCCACTCTATTGTAAAGAAAAACTAATGATAACAATAACAATCTTGAATCTAAAGTCGCTGATATAATTAAATTGTTTGGAGAAACAGTCACTTGGAAAATCAAGAGGAAGACCCTCAAAATGTACATCTAGAACACAAAGGGAGTTCCCTTTGTATTCCATAAAGATTGTCTTACAATTAGACGTACGGGAAGTTTCCTAAAAAGCCTAATAGTTTGCGAATGTAGGCCTGCAATAATGGGTTGAGGTTCTTCAGTTCGTTGAAGAAGTAAACTCACTAAAGTCTTCTATCGAAAGTGTATGCTAATGGAACAGTCAAAATTAGACTAGTTTGTAATTTCCAAAGACTGTCTAAACATGGTTCGTTTGAATTTGGAAATGTAAAGTGTTGGTAGTTTCTTAAAATTACTCTTCACTATTTATTTTCCATAGGCCAACATACCGAAAGCATCATATCATATGAGGAAAAGCAAAATGTTTCTACACCGCTCTGTTGGGCGCTCCGTTAGCAACTATCGACATTTTAAGGTGCGCCTATACATCCGCTCTTTAGTTAGTTATGATTTAGATGGAAAAAGCAACAATTTCAATGTTTATATAATGGAAATTTTATATTACTTACAATTAGTTGATTGAATTGGGACATTTATATGTCCAATAAAATTTCATTGTAAATTTATGTTTCAATTCAATAACTTTTCTAATCATTTTTTATTGGTTATCAAAAATTAATTGGAAAACTAAAAATATATTAGATATCATAATAGTCCAATTAGAAATTATCTCGATCTTGTTATAATTTTCAAAAACATTTCATTTCCCAAATAAAGAATAACGAACTGACTGTAATAAAAATTAGAATGACAGTTATTGATGGTAGTAACAAATTAATGATTGATAAAATTGAATTAGCAATTTGTTTTACCTGCAATTTATAGTTTGTCTTGCAGGAATCATTTATCAAATTGCGGAAATAGTAATAATAATAATAATAATAATAATAAAGAAAATAAGGAGAAAAGAAATTGCTTTAAAAATAACGATCTATAGTATGAAAGTATTCGACTTGTCTTCTGTAAATTGTTTGTAATTTTTGTAAATAAAACAAAACCATATTTTTTTTTTGTCTCTCGTTGTTCTTATCTTCTTCAAAGTTAACTAGCCGTAATAACTAAAATGCATACAATTTATTATTGATGATTCAAAGAATTTACCAAGCCATAAATTTGACGACATGCAATGTTGTTGGAATATATATTTAGAAATTGTAACATTTCTATGCATGAAACTGAAATTTGTAATATTTGAAACGATTTCCCATTGAATTGAAAATTATTATAAAATAAATGTTGGAGTGTTTTCAATTTCTTGCCAAATAAATACTAATCATTTTTTATTTAGATTGAATCTGTGAAAGATAAAAATAATGTTAATAGATTGAAATGAATAAACATTTTTCAAAACATAATAGACAATAATCAAACATTTATTTATGAAAATACATAAAAAACATTAACATGGGCATGGGGCACACATAGAGAAACAATAAACAGGTGGTGGTGGACATACAGGTGGTGGACATGGTGGTTTAGCAACAACTGGTATCATAAAACTACATTTTGGTGGTTCACAAGGTGGACATGGGCCGCATGGTAAACATGGCAAACATGGCGGTGGGCATGGTTTGCATGGTACCATACATGGTCCGCATGGTCCACAGGGTGGGCATGGTCCGCATGGTGGACAGCGTATAAAAGCTGGATAACATTGATATACTTCCATATCTTTACCACAGCTCCCCTTCTTCTTATACAAGTGTTTACCATTAGCAAATTCACTTGGACCACATGTTGGTTTCGGTTTCGTTAAACATTTTGGTGCACCAAAACATTCAGATCGTCGACAATTATCTTGTAAACCATCACGTTTCTCACAATCACAACCAATATATAAAATACTAGCTCGTAACTCTCTTGATTTCGATCGTTTTCCATGAGATTTTTCTTTAGGACGACGGTAACAGACCATCATTGTCGGTGGATTACATGGAACGCATGGCTGTTCCTTTGGACACGGGTCGCATACAGGTATACATGGTGGGCATGGTGGAACACATATAGGTAAACATGGTCCACATGGCCCACATGGGGCACAAACAGGACCACATGGTGGTGGGCATGGTCCACATGGTGAGGGGCATGGTCCACATGGTGACGGGCATGGTCCACATGGCCCACAGATAGGTAAACAAGGTCCACACGGTCCACATGGCACACATGGTCCAGGTGGTCCCGGTGGTCCTGGTGGACCCGGTGGTCCCTGTACACCCTGTATTCCCTGTATTCCTTGCACTCCCTGTGATCCTGGTACTCCACATGGTCCACATGGTCCGCAAGGTCCACATGGGCCACATGGTCCGCAAGGTCCACATGGTCCACATGGTCCGCAAGGTCCACATGGTCCACATGGTCCGCAAGGTCCGCAAGGTCCGCAAGGTCCACATGGTCCGCAAGGTCCACATGGACCGCAAGGTCCATTTGGTCCACATGGTCCGCAAGGTCCACATGGTCCACATGGTCCGCAAGGTCCACATGGTCCACATGGTCCGCAAGGTCCATATGGTCCGCATGGTCCGCATGGTCCACATGGCCCACATGGTCCGCATGGCCCCGAGGGTCCGCATGGTCCACCTGGTCCACATGGTCCACACGGCCCACATGGTCCACCTGGTCCACACGGTCCACATGGTCCACCCGGTCCACATGGTCCACCCGGTCCACATGGTCCGCAAGGTCCGCAAGGTCCGCATGGGCCACACGGTCCGCATGGGCCACACGGTCCACATGGGCCACATGGGCCACATGGTCCACATGGAGCACATGGCAGGCAACATGGTGGACAACTTGGCGGGCAACATGGTGGACATCTTGGCGGACAAGGTTCACTTGGTGGTCCACAAATTTGAAGACATGGTACACATGGAGGATCTGGTTTCTGTGGACAACATTGTGGCTTAACAATAGGTACCACAGGCTTTGGTACTGGATCATAGATTTCAATTACCGGTCCAGGACATTGTGGTGGTGGACAACCAATTTTATCCAATAACCCCTTGAGCTTGTTCAAAAGACATTTTCTTTGTTCGCATCTCTCAGGATCAACAAACGCCATAATTTTGCTTTTAATTCTTCGATATATACACGTGAAATTTAAGTAGAAGAAAAACGATAATTTCAATTAAAACCAATTCCAAATTAAAAACATTAAATTTAGGCGCTCACATATAGTGAACCGAATAACGTGAAAAACAACCAATTTGAGTTGTTTACAAAAATTTAACCGTTTCCTAAACAACAAAAACCAAATTAAATTGATTTTGATCAACGGAAAATTTATCAAAATAAGCCATGAAAACGAAAAAAATCCCAAAACTATCTAGATTATCCAAGATAATAAGTAGTAGTTTGTGTATATGTTTTTTTCTTGGTGATTGCACAAAGGTCAACAGTTTCTTGAACTCAGAGTTACTTTTGTTATTTTACTACTGAAACAACAACTATTACTACCATACTATATAGGAAATTATCGCGTAGCTTTTATCAGTCGCGATGTTGTCTATGGTTGTCCTTTGACGAAACTTAATTCCTTCAACAACTGTTTGTGCCGTGACAAGATCCAGATAAGGGGACAACAACAACAGCCAACATGCGACCACAATAATAAAATATTTTAAAAGTCGTAGATTTAGGACATAGAGTAACACTACTATCTCATAAATATTTAAGCTTGATATTCGCGTGTTAAGATTTTTCGTTTTAATGTAATAAAATAAATGCATCAGTATAAAAGTGAGCCTGATAAGAAGACTGAGCGATTTGCATTTGGCTATTTATTGCACCATGATCGCTTTTATTGTTTTATTACCAAAAATTATCACATCTGCATTCACGTTAAAAACAAAACAAACAACAAGTATTAGAAAATTACTCATTTATTAAATTTGGATTGTTGAAATTTACTCATTTCATTTACATAAATATTTTGTTGTACATAATTTCGGACAGACATTAATTGTTCTTGCCAATGATAAAAATACGAATCGAAATCATCAACTGTTTCGAATGTTAATCCATTTTGCCATAAAGAATTATTACATTCGTCATAACACGCTGTGAATTGTTCATGCAAATTCGTATCAATCTCACAAGACTGTTGCACTTGTACACAATTTATATCAGAATTAATATCAATATGATTAACAGCCTCTAATTGTTGTTCGTCATTGTAATCTTCGTCCATATTATAATCGTCATCTATATTTTCAATTGATTCGTTTGCACTGTCAGAAGGTGCGGCATCTTTCAAACATAATCGTTGGAAAGCTGTAATTTCGTCTTGTGGTAAAGAATCCAACCAATGTTTATTTTTCAAATCAACAGCATAATCGTAGGCAATTTCGAAAATTTTATTTAGAGACTCTTGACAATTATTTTGCGATTGTTCTTGTTGTTCTGATTTAATATTTCCAATCGATTTTATCAAATTCAGATAATCACCGATCGATTCAATAATTTCATCATCAATAACCATATCGGATTGACATAATAATTTTGCAACACTCAATAAGCCTTTATTTTTACAATAAATATCGTTTGGATCTGCAATTTGTTGTTTTTCTTTATGTAATATGTTAGTTCTATCTGTTGAATCTTTAGATTCGTCCCGTCGTTTACGTTTTTTTGTTTCCTCATTATTTTCCAATCGCGAATTGTTATCTTCTATTTTATTATTATTATCGATTTGCGAATTTTTACTATTTTTGATAACGTCTTTAATAAAATCGATATTTATATCATCGGTTGTTTGTAAATTGACAACTTTTTTCCCATTTTTCTTCTTCTTTTTCTTTTTATCTTTTATATCGTTGATGATTTTTCTATTGTTGTTCTTTTTGAATTCCATTATTTCTCTCTTAATTTCATCATTACGATTTTCCGTATTTGTTTCTTTTAAAATACCATAAATTTGTTCAAAATTCGCACAATCACAAGTCCATAAATCCAAATTACTATCATTATTCAAATTTGGTAATTTCGCAATTGATAAATTCGTTGAACCAATTGTACCCAAAATTGTTTGTAATAATTTCAATTCATCATTGGATGATGTTAAATTTATACAAATACCAGATGATCCATATCGACCAGCTCTACCCATACGATGTAAATATGTAACAGCATCATTTGGTATATCATAATTTATAACTAAATCGACATTAGCTGCATCAATACCTCTTGATGTTAAATCAGTTGATAATAGAATTCGACTACGGAATTCTTTTAAATCATTAACAGCTTCTAACCGTTTCAATTGTGATTGTGCAGCTGATATAAATGTTGAATTCCAATTTTTTTGATTCAACATATTACTAACACTTTCCGCACGTGTTTGATAATTTGTAAATATTAAACATTGTGTAAATCGGATATTTGATAAAATTTCAATTAAGGCATCATTCTTTGATTTCATTATCTGTATAACATTCGAACTTGATTCAATTATTAAAACGAACTGTTTTAAACCCAATAAAATTGGTGTTTCGATTTCGGCATTGACATGAGTCGGTGATAGCATGTAATTTGCTAAAAATTTATCTAATTCCTCATGGTATGTAGCACTAGATGCTATCATTTGTTTACGTGATGGTAATTTATAATAAATCTCATTTATATCATATTGGAAACTTTCTTCCATCAATTTATCAGCTTCATCCAATACAAATAGATTGACTGAATCTGTACATAGGTGATTTTGAACGATTAGATGCTTAACACGACCTGGAGCACCAACAGCTATATGACAACCTTTAGCTTTCTTTATATCATCTTCTAACGGCAAACCACCAATAAATGATTCAATCTTCAATCCATCAATAAATTTACCAATACATTTCAATACACCTTCAATTTGTATAGCAATTTCACGTGTTGGTACTAGAATTAATACTTGTAAATCAGGTCTTGATATATCGACATTTTCAAGAGCGACCAATGAAAATACTAAAGTTTTTCCAGTTCCCGATTTAGATTTAATGATCAAATCTGAAAATTTGACTCAATTAATATTAAATTTCAACAATGTTATTGGCAATTCACCGAAACCACAACGTCCCAATGGAATTGCTTTAAATTGAATTGGTGACGGTTTACGGAAATTATTCTCCGATAAACCTTTCAAAATGTTTGATGGAAGGAACAATGAATCGAAATCGATATTTACATCTAAAACTACATCTTGAGTTCTTTGTTTCTCGTCCAAAATGTGAGCCAACGAGGATTTACTCATTTTTAATATAAAAAAAAAAATACTAAGGTTACAATATTATAACCTCAAATAACAAAAATGTCAATAACACCAACGCCATCTATTATAAAACATTAAAATTTTAAATCAGACTAGCAATAGCTCTAAACCATTTTTATTTATATAAAAGCTTTAATAAAATAACAAATATATAAAAATGTAAAAATCTCTAATGCATTTCTTCCCATTTATGTACTTCGTCGATAATTTTAGCCATATAATTATCACAGACTCTACAACAGCCACCAATATATCTAACACCAAGATTCAACCATGTCGGTATATATTCTTCTAGTTTTTCTGAATTATTATCCCATCTGAAATTATACGTAATAAATTATTAAGAGGAATTATTGAAATTTGAAATAAATGTACCCAGTTGTTGGATCATACTTTTCCCCACTATTCGCATAAACAATTAGAGGTATATCAGGACGATTCTCATGAATCTCTTTCAATAAGTCTTCCACGGCATGTGGCGCAATACAATTAACACCAATAGCAATTAATTGTTCGGGATTTTTATTATAACAAACAATTGCTGTATCTTTAAAATTATCACCATGGGCTGTACATTTCCCATCAACCTAAAAAGACAACAACAACAAGACATTTTTTAATCATTCTAATAACGTTTGTAAATTTTTTTTTAGTCTACTTGACAACTAAACGACAACCATGCTTTCATATTAGGATATTCTTTAGTAATATCGATAATAATTTCAGCTTCTTTCTTACTAGGAATTGTTTCAATTGCCAATAAATCAACACCACCTTCTATTAAGGCACTAATACGTGATTTATGGTAATTCTCAAGAATTTCATGGGATGTAAAATCAGTGTAATAACCGTTATATTCAGAACCATCATGTAAATAGGCACCATAAGGACCAACAGAGCCAGCTATCAATGGTCGTTTACCATCTACAATATATTTATTAGGATAATATAATTAGATATGTTTTGAAGAATTTACTTTTCAGGAGGCCTTCTTGTTCGGCTTCTTCTATTGCAGTTTTGGCTAATAAAACTGATTTTTTGATTAAATCATAACTTTCAGTTTTCGATAGCTTAATATATTTCATAAAACCATCAATACTAGCTTGATAACTATTTGTTTCAATTATGTCACAACCAACTGGAAAATATGTCAATTATTCCTTATGTAAATTGTAATAATTGGCAAGAACCTTTTATATAATCTTTATGAACTTTAATAACAGCTTCTGGATTAGTTGCTAATGATCTAGCACTCCATAAAGGATCACCATCTAGTGATTTATCAACATATTTACTCAATTGAAAACCAAACGAACCATCCAGAATTTGGATTTTATTTTTCAAATTTCCATGAGCCGTCATTATCTTGTCGCTACTAAAAGATAACTATTATGAAATTATCACTAACAGAGACTTTTTCTGTTGTTTTTATAGAAGATTGATAACGTGTGATAACGATTAATTAGGAAATCATTTGCGAAATTATTATCACAAAATATTGAGATTTGCTATAATTGTAAGTAGTACCACCAACCAAAGAAAATAAAAGTAACTATAACCTGTATATTGAAATAAATTTTTGTTTCGTTTGAATGAGACTATTATTACAATTAATGAATTTTTTGAACGAAAATTAACACCTCGTTTCTCTGAATTAATATTTTGTTGACATGCGAATATTACAAACAACTCCTCATAAAACTAGATTTTTTCTATGAATTGAGGAAATACTGGTAAAACTGACTGTCAATTTGAGGACGATTTTTTTGAGGTTATATTGTAGTACGCAAATAAATTTTTACTTTTTCTTGGAATTAAAATCAATTGTTGCTAATTAATTAGAATACCATGGCTCAGGGTAAGCTCAAAGTCAAAACGAAACTACCTAAAAATGTTCAAGCTAAAAAAAATAAAGCAAATAAAGGTGGTTCAATAACAAAACGTGCAAGTAAGACTATCTTTTGTTTTTTTCTTATATATTAAGTTTTTTTTTCGATTGATTCCTATTATGAATTTATCAGATCGTCCAATTCCATCGAAAAAGAAAAGTTTCGAAGAAGGTAAAAAATTGAAACAAATAATTAGTAAAACTGTTAATAAAGCTGTAGAAGATGAGATGCGAATGCGAGCATGTACACAACCAAAAAACTTATCAAAAGCCCAACAAGCAGTAGCAGAATATCATACAAAATCAACAACTGCTCAATAATATACTCGAAAATTATATGTTAATATATTAAAATGGAGAAAACTGTTTTCGTAAGTGTTTATTTTCATAACATATCCCATAATAAATAAAATAATTAAAAGCAAAGCAATTTAAGTATACAGAAATCTGATGCAAATGGCACTGTTTGTTTTGTTTTTGTTATCTTATACGGCAGCATTCATAACAAGGCACTAGATATAATTAATTTTTTTTTGGAAATCAAGGTGAAGCTACCTGAAATAGTAAATCAATTAAATTAATTTGAATTTTTAATTCAATAAAAAATTTTTTTTTAAATAAATTACTATTAATAAATGACCACTTTTATCCTTATGTATCCTTTCTGGATTCCCAGTTGTCACATCAATAGTACCAGTTTTACCTTGTTTCATGGAATGTTCAATTCTGAAATGATTAATTATTATATTTTAATGATGAAAATTGCAATAAACTTACGAATTTTTATCTATAATTGTTAGCATTTTAGGATTTTTCGTAACATCGATAATTTTCGTGACTGCTTCGATTAAATGGGGAACTTCCAATATTAGATCACCCTATTGATAATAATTTTTAAAATTGAAATTATTTGATTAAATTCGATAATTCTACCTTATTTTTCTTCATGAGTTCTTCTGGAATCCGTACTAATAGTAGTTTATCGTTTTCAGGTGTAACAACTAACTTTATTTGTTTTAATGGTAGACAATGTTTTGGTTTTACGTTGTTTTTAACTTCAACAACATGAAGATTATCTTTGGTTACAATAACGAGACGTTCTCTAGGCTTATATCCATGTCTATCGTATTTCATTACAGTTGTTGAATACTAGAAAGTAATAATGAATTTATATTGTAATTTGGTATTTTTATATTACCATTTCTTTTTCGATAGTTAAAGTTGAAATGTAGCTTTGTTTTAAAGCTAAACATGTTTCTGGTACTCGATCTATTGTAAACCATTCTGGAATACTGGATGTATAACTCTTTTTTTTATCTTTAAATAATTGTTCTGCTAAAACTTTCAATTCGAATTGTGCTTTACGTTCTGGTGTTAATTTGTAACGATAAACTCTAGACATATGTGTAGTATATAGTTTTTCTAATATTTTCGATGTTTCTATACATATATGTGGACATGGTGGCCATGTTCGATTTAATATATCCGTTGGTAGCGATTTAGATAATCTGATTAACCATTGGGCTTTGGCAATTTCCAAAAATGCTCTATTCTCATCTGTCGGTGCATCGTTTCGCGTCATAAAACCTTTAATAAATCTTTAAAAAAAAATTTATTAATCTTTATAACTTTTTAGATTAAGATTACAATTTACCTGCGAATAGTATTAGCAGCTCGTCGTCTAATTTGTGCTTCACGTTTAGCTAAATATCGTCGAATATATTTTTGTATAATAATAGCACTTTCTCGCATTTTTTGATATTTTCTTCGTTGTATTAAACCTTTCCATGATGCTTGAATAATAGCAGCTAAATCATGTTTTTTCGCTTGTAGAGCATCTTCTGTACGGAATAAAGTTTTAGGATAACGTATAAAAATTTTCGTTTTTCCCATTTGATATTCATCCGGTTCATAGCCTAATTTACAAGCTAAAATTTGTACACCATCTTTAGCATTACCATAATAATGTGGCCATGTTTCATTTGATAAACTTTTATAACGTTGTAGAAATAATTCGTATTGACGACGATAAGCAAAACCGGCACGACGTACACGTAAATTTTCCATTAATCCTAAATATGTTATTTGATGTTTTATTAATTGTTGATCGAATAGACCGGCACGTTTCTCATCATTCGGTTTTATACATCTTATATATGATGGTTCTTTATCCATTAGAATTTCCATTAAATTATTAACTGAATTTTTAAATTGTGTTATTGCTGTTTCTGGTCGTTTTTTACTTTGTTGTTCTTTTTTTAAAAATACAGATTGAATTATTGAATTTGTTGAATTTGTCATTGTTTCGCGTAAATCGCGGAATAATAAATCGTTGTTTTTTTCTAAAAAACCACGAATATTGTAGGTAACAGCGCCGGCATAATGTATCAATCGAAATTCCTAAAATTCATCAATTTTCTCTAATATGACTTGTAGAATTATTAGAATACATACATCTCTGCCCATGATTTTTTGCAATTTAACATCAGCCTTTTTATGGCTGATAAAATGTTTATGATAACTTAATTCCTTATCGAATTTTGCTAACAACGTTAAATCACTGGAATCACCAGGTCGTAAACATTCCTCATCCGCAAATGCAATTAATCCTAAAAATTATTATTTGTTTGTTTTTGTGTTGTTTTATTAGGTATAATTAATTCACCTTTATGTTTCTCTTCAATTAAATCACAAATGACTTTATTATCGAAATATTCAATATGCTCCCATTCAATACCTTCTTTTAGATATTCCTCTTGTTCCGATTTTAATGTTAATTCAATGAATAATTGTTGTAATTTCTCGTTACAAAAATTTATACATAATTGTTCGAAACTATTTTTTTCGAAAATTTCAAAACCATAAATATCCAATATACCCATAACTGACCGTTTACGTAATTGTTTCGATTGTAATGAACTATTTAAACGTTGCACTAACCATGTGAATAGACGATCATATATAGCTTTAGATAATGCATCTCTTGCATAAATTGCTAATTCACGATTTAAAGGTGTTGTTACAATATCGCGAATTGTTTCAATTGTACGATTCGTTAATGCATGCTTCAATTCATCCAAATTACAACCGAGTAACTTGAAATTATTATAATTATTATTATTTAAAATATAATTTATATGTGATGATTGATGTAGAATACCTTGCTTGCTAGTTCAACATTTTCCGGTTTGGTAATCTTCGAAATGCCATCTTCCTCACCAAAACCGACATTGCCTAAATGTAAAATTGCTGCAATTATTGAAAACATATCGTTTTGTTCACTGTCGGTAAATTCAATAATTTTCAGAGCTTTATTTGTTTCATTATAAGCTTTACGATCATCAATATTACCATCATCATTTTTTCTACCATTCGATAGATAATAATATGAATCTAGATTACGATTTAATTTAAATTTTTGTAAATCCTCATCGCTAGCTCCTTTCAATAATTGATAGAAAATATGGAAATTTCTTTCACCAGGCACTTGACTGATAACACGTGACTTTTCTAATAAATAATTCAAAATATTACCACCAGAAGGATTACCCTGTTAATTAATTAATTAATTTAGTAAATTTTCGACTTTTTTTTTGTTGAAAAAAAAATTACTTCAAAATTAAATTGTACATCCATATATTTTCCAAAACGGCTCGAATTATCATTACGATTTGTTTTCGCATTACCGAACGCCTCCAATACAGGATTCGATTGTAATAATTTATCTTTAACTTTCTCAACATCACCACGATGATCGGTAACTTCAGCTATATATTGTAGAACTTTCTTTGAAGCTTCCGTTTTACCCGAACCCGATTCACCTTTTTTATAACACAATACAAAAAAAAAAAAAAAAGAATAAATAAAGAATTATAGAAATTTTTATAACGAAATTTACCGGAAATTAAAATACATTGTTCCCTATTTTCATTTTTTAACGATCTAAATGCAGTATCTGTTATTGCGAACCTATAAAAAATAAATTTATTATAATAATATTTATTTTTTTTCAAAATTTATTTCAGATAGAATTAACTTACACATGAGGTGGTACTTCAAAAAAATGTTTATTATGGTAGATTTTAACATCTTTTGGGCCATAAATATCTATTTCTTTATAAGGATTAACTGATACCAAAACTTGTCCGATGTAAGTCTTAAAAAAATTATTATTATCTAATTATTATTATTATTTTTTGAGTTATTTTATCAACTTACATAAATTACATTTTCTTTAAATCGTTTGTGGAGATTATCAACGAAAGCTTTCTCACTGGTGTAATCTTCTAAAAGTACAGCATCTTGTACACCAACTCTATCGCGGTCGTGTAGATGTGTTTCCATAATTTTCCCTGTGAAAATTGAATGCACTTGAAAATCTATTATCAACAGATTATTATTAATTTTTTTTGCAACAATTTTTTTTATATTTCAAGGCAAACATTATCAGTAGGTACAACATATAACGTCAAATTTTATCAAAAGTTTGTGGAAGTAATTATTCATTATCAATAGAAATTGTAAGTGTTTTGCTATTGAAATGATTTTTTTTTCGGTTCAAAAAGAAAGAAAACCTATTAATAATTCATTAGAGCTTCGAATCAGGGTCAAAGTTACGAAAATATGATTATATAGAATCGAGGAATTTCTATTATTATTTGTTAAACTATCGATTGAATACTTTATGATTTTTTTGTTTGTTTTTCTATTAATAATGAGTTGATTCTACTTATTGTTAGTCTATTTTGATAATAATAATGATACAGATCTATAAAACGAATAACTTACGGATTGTTTAGAATTACGCCTGTTTAGTACTCGATCGGAAGGATTTAACCCCACTGAATAATATAATAAAGTACTTATTTGTATGATTAGTTTTTATCTATAGAGATTTATCATTTTATATTATATTATAGACGTCATTTTGTTATAATAAAATCGTTAGATAAAATTATAATCGATGATTCTTTAAATAAATAGCAAAATGTTCAACCAAATAGAGAAATCAGATCTTTATGTATTAATTTATTTATTACAAGACTAATAACCACAGAATGTTATTTATAACAACTTGTTAGTTATCTTAGACGTAATTGAAGGCGTTATTATTATAATAAAATTATTAATATTGGAGATTGATTATTTAAAATCTCGACGAGACCGTTCCCATATGTCATAGTTGGCCCATCGATCGAAATCATTGTTTCTTGAGCCGCAACTAAAAAATTATGATTCTATTTATTATCAAATTTATTAGATAGCATGATATTTAAAATAATATTCGACAGACTGCGCTACGATTAGATCGTGTAAATCAAACGCCTCGAAAATTGCATATTTAATACAATCATCCTGGAAATATTGTTGAAAAGTTTAAAACTACGGGTTCAATTGCTCTAAGACCTAGAAATGTAGGAAAAAGTGAGATAACTGAAACCGATAGATACGGGTAAAAATAGGCGTGCAAATTGAGTGTTCTGTGAAGTGAAAGGAAAAACCACTTTTGATCTCATAGCAAAAGAAAAATCGATTAGAATAACCAAACGAGCGTATAAGAATTGGACTTCTCGATATAGTGTAAAATAAGCAGTAAAGTGAAACAACGAGCCTAGATTTGAAGTATGTGTTGGCAACAGAATAGACGTCGAAATATTTGCAGGAAACATGAAGCATCTAGTAGTGTAGGAAACCTCCACTTTGTACAAGGGATCATCAATACAGACAATTGTCTGAAGATTTTAGAAGAATCTTTGTTTATGGTAGTGTAGGACAAGATTTTATCTTCCAACAGGATATTTCTAAAAAAAAAAGATGGATAGAGGACTATAGTGTATACTCCGTTCAAAATGGGTTTCGGATAGTTTTGATTTGTAATCGATTTTCGAGATATTTCGTCGTGGGATGAAAAAGGCACTTCGATATCATACCGCTATAGAACAGTCGCCAATTAAGAACGACTTAAAAAAAATTGTTGTTGAATTATTCCACCCGAGACTCAGTCAAACTATTCAAGTGTAATAAAAAACGAATATAATGTTACACAGAGGCAAATTTTTGTGTAAACATTATTTTTGGCGTTTGTACTGTTTCGTTGATATTTTGGTTTTGTTACTTGTTCGGTGAGTGCTGAAGATGAAGTAATTAGTTGTATTTAGTTATATGATTAAACAAATGTTGTTTCATATCTGTAATTTTTGATAATTGAATTTTCTGTAATAATATTTGATGATAATTGGATTAAAAATTGATATCGCGATTGTTAGTTGAAAATAAATTTTTATTATTGAATGGAATAATTGGGGAACTGTTGATATTTGCAATGATTATTTTCGAATTTTATATTACTAAACAAAAAACTATACACAGATGTTATTATTGTTAAATTTGAATTTCTTATATCCGGGTTAATAAAATATCCATATATGATTCACATGTGAATGTGAAAATACCCACATTAATAATAGTGAAGAGAAAAAGAAAAGAAGAATACGATAATTAAAAGTTAAAAACTGCACTAATTTATTGAATATGGGAAAATGATGAAAACTATTGTTTATAATTAAATATTAATTAGTCATCGAAGTGGTTTTGTTTATTCAATTTTTTTTTTGATTTCGTTATTGTTATTAGGTATACGTGTAATTAAATAATGTACATACGTAATTCAATAATGTATCATCATAATGGTATTCTATTTAATTTTTTTATATGTTTTGATTGAGGAATTATTTTATGAATAATTTTTTTTTTATCAATAATATAAATATAACGACAATGGAATATTTGTCCATTTAGACTTTTTATAATCGATATTGATTGAAACGAGAAATTGTTGTTATTTTATCTTAATAAAAATTAGAATTGAATGAATCCTTGGCCAAAAAAGGACAATTTTCGAGAAAGTTGTCAAAAATGGAAAGTTTTTTTTTTCGAAATGTCCTATTTTTATTGTTTCATTAATAAGACTCATAAATTTATACTTTTATGTCATAGAATATTATTATTATTGACAATTTATTAGCAGACAGCAGGATTTGCAAGATTTCAATGATTTTAAAAGATCAATGTACTACTTACAAAAATCGAGAGAAAATCTCCACTTATAATCGTAATTATATCACGTTATTATTTTAATTTTATTATTTATAATAAAGTTTATGTCAATTGTGTCATTTTGTATATCTATATATTTATTTATTTTTTTAAATTATTAAAAGAGTTTTTTTCGTTTATTCAATTTCACGCACGTGTCGTTTAATTTTGAACAAAAAAAATTACAATATTTATTCATTTATTTTGTTAAAATGAAATAGGGAAACACTCTATTATTATTATATTTCCAGCAGGTACGGGCGACGACGTCGTCTTCAGAATAATGTCGAGTTTTAAGGTTTTCTGTATATGTATTTTTTATTTTCGACTTGAGTGTGGGTATGAATAGTCCCGCTCCTGCTGCTTTCGTTGGCGGTTGTTGTTGTTTGGTGAAAGGTTGACTTGACTGCCAGTGGCGTTGGTTGATTTTTCGAAAAAAAATAATTATTCGAATAATACAATGACATTTTAAGGGGAGATATATAGAGATAGATATAGATCATTGGATTTTTATTGAACAACATTTATATAGCTTCAAAACAACCTAAATTTGACATATACCTACATATAATAATATACATAGATTATTGGACATTTCACATTATGTTGATAAAAATCGTAAATTGGATCTTTTTTTTTCTAACAAAAAATAATATCATTTTGTCTGTTGTAATTAATATTGAAAAGCGAATTATTGTTATTACATACCTATTTTTGAAATTATAGCACTCTTAATAATATTATTCAAATAAAGATTGAAGATGAGAGGAGGAAAAACCGACAGGAAAAAATGATATATTATTATTCGTGCACGAGGGCACTATTATCTCAGTCATATAGCCATGATCGTGAATTCCTCCAAGATCAAATGTCGACGTACTCATTTTTTTTATATTATAAAAATAATAACTACAATCCAACAACCAACAACTCCCACTTCCAAAACAATAGGAACTTGTTACAAGTCATGACTATCAATAACCACCTACACGATCTAGTTACGTATACGAAACTCCTTCGAAAAAAAAAACACTTACAAACTTCAGTAATATCCCGAATTATAGATATAATGATTTATTGAAGTATAGGGAATATTAATTGATAATTCGTTAGATGTAATTATTGTTTAATGTTTCCTGTGAACTTCAACCATTTCTAGTGGAATAAACTTTTAAGGAAGTGAATTTAGGTGTTTGTGTGTGTGTTGGCAGGAAATAAACGGTGACACTTAAATTGATAGTTAAATATTATATTTAAAAACAAATTAGACAAAAGCGTTCTTCGTAAATAATATATTTTTTTTTTAATATTTATAAGTAATTGTTTATTATACAAAAAAAAAGCTGAATATATAAAGAAAATGAGCAAAATTTAATGTGTTTTATATTCTAATTGAATTAATCAATAATGTACACATGTTGTAGAGGGTTGAAAAAGTTTATTTGAATAAAAAATAAGGATCAATTTTATCGAATTGATTGTTTTATTCAAGCTAATTGTTATCAACAACAACAACAACAACAAAAAACCTTTAATAAATATTAATTGTTATCTATGTTTTTGGAACATGCAAAGTGCTATTAACAAAATGGTATCTGGAGATTGATTGGTTTTCCTGAGCTGCGACGATTCATTTTGTCTCAATATTGCTGTCTGGCTGCAACAAATTAGCAACATATTCATGTATAATTAATGATTCGATCGTTATCAGTTTTCCAAGTTTACTTGCTACTCACTATGTTATGAGGCTATGAAAGTTATTGCGATTCCCGGAGATCGGATTGAGCAAGAAAACTCAACTTTTCCTGTGTAACTCGACGTTAGTGACAATGAGAAATATTATTTATTAAAAGCAATTTAATAATTTCCGTTATACTTCGATTCGAATGGGACGTTTTTCTCTTCGATTTTTTAGAGAAATCTTAATTTCATTCCTCTTAATTTTTTTTACTTTATAATTTATGGGTCTAGAAATACACAATTTTTTTTTTTTCAAATAAATAGTTTGATTGTTAACTGACTTCGGTATGAATTTTAGAAATTTTTCTTATCTCGTATTAATTTTTTTTCAATAGTGTTTCCACATTTGATAAAAAAAAATGAGACAATTGTTTTTTAATCAACTTTCTATTTTAAATTATATTTTCAAAGTTAACTTTATTGTTTTGTTATTAATTTAATTTATTTCTTTGATATTTTCTATCAGAATTTCTTAATGTTTCGTCATTACGAAATTTCTGCAATACCAACAAAATTGCACCAACGTAGTCCCATTTTTTAATCAAGTCATGGTTTTATTGTTCTATTATTTGATTTATGCGACGATTATCTCTATAATTTCCACAAAATGCCAACAATTTCGTTTATTTCTTCATATTTTTACTGAAATTTTCCAATATTCCCCATCTTTCTGATTAAGTGTTTCTCGAAAAAATAGTGTGAAATTCATGAATTCGTAGTAATCTCTTGAAAATCAACAATTTTCTATAATATTGAAACTTTAGTGTTTCATTAAGAATTCATGGAAATACAGAAAATCGATTTTATGCAAATATTTCCGAAAAATCTTGATCCTTCACCTTTTATAATAGTGCAATTACAATTATGACTCATACCGCTGAACAAAATTCCTGAAAATATTGTGCTAGAAAGAAACTACTTTTATATCATCTATTATAATCATATGGTTTCCCTCATCCTCATTATGATAAGAAATTTGATAATAATATATTATAGTTGTAATAATTTATAAAATTGAAAAAAAAAAAAATCTGGTGTTAAAATTCTCACGCTTTATGAATTCAAATTTAAGTAACACTTATACTCTCTGTCTCTCTTTCTATTTAGCTTTTTTTTTGACGTCATTTGTATTAATTGGACGACGCGTAGCGACGGATAGCGTCCAATGTCAATGGGTCTTTATGTTAGGGGTGCGTCGATTGGTTCTCAGTTATCTATCATACATGGTATCGATAGTTGGATGTTCAAAAAACACGCTATTTAATTTATTTCGGAAATAAAACACTTTTCTAATAATTAACAAGATATCTATAGTGAGTTTTTTTCCCCAAGCTCTAATAGAAATTTGGGCTCTTCAATTAATTTCTTTTGAGAATTTTTTTTTCGAATTTTTTCATACTTTTTTTTTTGTTCTCTTGTTGCAGATGCTGTCAATTATTAAATGATGGTAACTCGACCTAGTAATTCCTATAAAACACCACCAATATCACGTGGTAATAGTCCATCACGTATATCAACAAATCAAACATCACAATTACCGGTACGTAATGGTCGTAGTCCGATAAAATCATCACAAAAAAAAGAAATTGCTAATAGTCCAGATAGACGACAACAAAAACGACGTGGCAATAATAGTCCAATTAGAAGGAATGATTTAATTAGATCCAGTGGTAGTGAGTAAGTAGTTTATTTATTGTTAAAAAAAAGGGGTGGTTTGCTTTTTTTTATTTATTGGAAAGAAAGAAAGGTCGTTGTACTTTGATAATAAAGTGCAACTGTCATTATCAAAATTTATCGATTCAATTTATTATGTCCTGAAAGTTTATCCATTGTCAATAAAACATTATTGAACTATTCGTATTCATCAACAGAAACTCTATCTTTATCTGCATGCTCGTGAAATTGCCCATTAGCCAGAATTTAAATAATCTCACCAATTGGATTCAAATAAAATATTATATAATATCTAATTGTAAGATTTATTTGGAATAGTGTCCGTTGAATTGATTCGTTTTGAATGATACGAAACTATTATTTTTTTCGAAATAACCGTAAATACTTGTAAATAGGTACTTGTCGATTATATATCGATATCGAATAACAATTTCCAATCTTTTATTTATCATATTTCAATACAAAGGACTGTAATTTTATATTATGTAATGTGTCGTTATCAAAATTTATGGTTTATCAATATATTATCACTATATTATTGATATTCTTCAAGAAAGTCTCTATCTCTATTTGTATGAAATTTAATAAGTTGCCAAATATTTATTGAGTCAAATTTTTGTTTTAATCAATGGATGATACTGATGATAGAGTACATCATTATGCCATAATTCATCAACTAGCCAAATAAAGTTTGAATTCTTCTAACAAAGTCTTCATCTCTATCACGTGATTTGTGAAATTATTAATAATATAAGATATTACAGTGAAACCTTTTTTTGGCGGGCACGAAAATGTCGATTTTTTTTTTCAAAGCGGGGGTTTCTTTGTTTAATATTCACTTCGGCTATAAATTGTCAATTCTATTGAAATATTGATTATTTTTCCATTTACTTTCTTTTTCATTTGTTTCTAATGTGAAATAATTCTTGACAATAACAATAATATTTATTTATAATAATTTCTATAAAAATATGAAGTCGTTCAATCGATTTATATCCAATTATTGGTAATAGAAATAAATAAATTGAAATTTTTTCCTTCTTCTTTGATGTATGAGTTATGAATAAATTGCTATTAATTTATTATTATACCATGTCAAAAGATAAAAGGTTTTTATTTTTATTATGATTATTGATTATACGTAATTTTTATACGATTCTTTTCAACCTTGTTATAAAATATAACTATAATAATTATTTCTTAATTAATCGAGAAATGAAAATACGAGAAAGGTCGTTTTTTCTACACTGAAACAACCCTTCTAGTTATTATTGGTTTTTGTGTTAAACTGTTAAACTAAAGGCCAAAATGTTGACCTTAAAAAAATATAAAGGTTCATATCATAACATAAAAGTTCAGTATGTATTTGTTTTTTGTTTTTTTTTAAATATTCAATTTAACCTTTTTCTCGCACCCTACTCCAATCAAAACTTGCTATAAGTTAGTATCTATTCATTTTTGTGTTTTTTAAGGATACGAAATTGATTTATCGAATGACAGAAAAAGTTAATTAATCATCTATTTGTTTGGTTTGTTTGATATACTATGATGAAATTTGAGTGAATTTTAATAGGTTTTGGTTCAATTATTATTTTAATTAGCAAGTATTGATAAATTGTTGGAAGGAAATCGATATAATTGAATTATCTAACGAACGAAAAATTTATTATTAACCCTAATAATATATTGATTTTGTCATATTTATTATTTTTAGTGTTGGTAGTATAGATCGTTTAGACAATGATAACAATCTCCAAAGGATAATAACTAGTTATAATCAAGATGAAGATAATATAAATGTGGTCGTTCGGTAAGTGATTGCTGTTTACATTTTGTCTTTGTTTTTTTTCCCCCATTATGTGTGCAGCAATATTGATATGAATAATTGAATGCTATAGCTATGTATTTTGTTGTCTAATGTAAAATTGATGTTTTTCGACATATGAGATTTATTAATTTATTACGAAAAAAAAAATAATAATAATAAAAGCACGCTAAATATAAATTGTTTCCAACTTTCTAATTAGTGTCCGTCCACTTAACCGTAAAGAGGCTAAATCTAGTGATAATTCGGTTGTTCAATTTCCTGGAAATGGACAAATTTTGGTAATTCCAAAAATTAACATAAAATAATGCAGTTTTATTAATTTTTTTGTTTGTTTTGTTTCGTTGGATAGATTGATGGTATACCAGGTGGGCCTAGTGGTGGTCAAAAACCGAAACTTTTCTCATATAATGTTGTTTTTGAACCGGCAGCAACACAAGAAGATGTTTTACAATTTTCCGGTATGAAACGTTTAATTGAAATGGCTATAGAAGGATTCCGTTGTACATGTTTTTGTTATGGACAAACTGGTAGCGGCAAAACACATACACTAACAGGACCACCAGGTTTAGTGAGTTATTTTATTTTTCTATCTACTTATAATTCCTAGAAAAATTAATAAATAAATAATTATAATTACAGTTTGGTGTTAAACCGGCACCATATAGTGACAAACATGGTTTGGTATTTAGATCGTTTTTATATTTATTTCAATTAATCCAACAAAAACCGGATGTACATTTTATATTGAAAGCGAGTTATTTGGAAATCCATAATGAAAAAGTAAGCTACACTTAATCGATATTTTATTTTCATTAATGATAACAATGACAAAAAAAAAACAAAACAATAATCTTCAATATTCTGTATTTAGATAATTTTTGGATACCATAATTATTTTGATTATCGTGCGCCATAATTAGATAATTGATAGTGATCACTTTTTTTTTTTGTCAAATTAAATATGAATTATTTGTTTTTGTTATTACAATAAACGGTTGAGCAAGGTAAATTCGACAAAATTATAGTCATTCACTTATAATTGAATCCACTTTCTTTTAATTGTATAGGAAAAAATTGAATATCTTAGAAACGATCGGTTTAAGTAACACAATTTCTGTCGTATGAAGAGAGCATCGGTGGTTCAGTGGTAGAATGCTCGCCTGCCACGCGGGCGGCCCGGGTTCGATTCCCGGCCGATGCAAAACTTTTTTTTTTCCGAATTTAATTTCCTTAAAAACAAGTGCATAATTTTTATTTCAGGTGATCGATTTATTAAATCCGGGTAGTGCCCGTAAACCATTAGCAGTACGTTGGAGTAAAAAAGCACGTGGATTTTTCGTTGAGAATCTTTTTACTGTTGATTGTGAAGAATTGGATGATTTAATTGCTGTTTTAGAAGAAGGTTTACGTAATCGTTCAATAGGCAAACATAATATGAATGATTTTTCGAGGTAAAAATATTTGATATCCTTTTTGTTGTTGTTGTTAAATAATGATTTTAATTAAAATTTATAGTCGAAGTCATACAATTTTAACGGTTTATATAACATCAGAACAACCAGCTGAAAATAGTGTATTTCTATCGCGATCTGGTAAAATAAATTTCGTTGATTTAGCTGGTAGTGAAATGACGAAAAAAACACAAAGTGAAGGCAAAACATTAGAGGAGGCTAACAATATTAATAAAAGTCTAATGGTATTAGGTGAGTGCTTTTTTTGTGTGAAAAAATATAAATACAGTAATACCTCGCTTAGTTCGGACCTCGCTATCGTACGATTAGTCATTTGGGGGGGGGAAAAAAACTGATTCAGGACAGATTTGTAGAATCTTTGGTGATTTGTTACGCGCGATTATCATCGCATGATTATGCGGAAAATCGTTGGTCAAGTTAGTGAGGGTAAAAGGCATCATGGCAAATATAGACCTTCAGTCTCTATTTTAGCCGAGTCGCGTTATTTTTGTTATCCGACTCGTTATCGTCAAATAATTCGATTTACAATGAATGCAAAACGAAAATCCGATAGTAGTTGTAATCAACCAAATAAACTTAAATTAATAAATTTACAAGAAAAATTGAAAATTATTCAAATGTATGAAGATCGTGCAGGATTTGCCAAAATATCCAAAGTAAAGGAAATGAATGTACCTTCAGTTCAAAAGATAGCGAAACATACGCAATGTCTAAAAATCATTTTGCGTCAAAAAAATTGTAAGACAAAGTAGTACTTTGATGCTAAATATGAAGAGAGTTCCTTTGGACTGAGAATTGCAACCCAAAACGAATTCCTTCAAAGTCAACTCAAAATTCAAGTTAAAGGAATCAAGTCTTTTTAATACACTTGAAGAAAAACGAAAGCCAGAAAAGCAAGCTATGGTTGGTTCTTTCGCCTTAAATTATTCCTGTATATCTATTTTATTGTTAATTATTAATTACGATCATAGTCTCAACATTAGAGACACAGAAATTATTTTATTTTATGGATAAAAAAAATATAATAAACTTTTTTAATGCTCTAAGTAATAGATGAAATTTAGATATGTTGATATCTTATTGATCCAATTATCTATGACCATGAAAATATTAATTTTCTGTT
>JAZBGX010000744.1:0-20987 GCA_037414775.1 Zonitis immaculata | reverse complement strand
GCTTCCGTTTAATTTCACAATTTTGAGTCATTCCAATTGAAAATTAATTCAAGGGAGCCTGCGACAGAACATCAGACCGGAGCGGAACGGTAAAAGAATATTCCATAGCGGTAGAGAGCACAGTAAAGCATTTTTTATGCTGTTCTGAGTGCTGGTAAAAAAAATATGGGCGAAATATGGACTGAACATGGCTTGTACTTACAATTAGACCGAACATGGTTCGCAAGTATAGGTATATTTAGCAGAACATGAACCAAACACGGATTATAAACATATACGGTCCTCGCATAGGTCGCTAGTTGGAATTTGCCAGGACATTTTGATCGTACATGAGCTAAAGATGGTCCGCATGACCCCTATAATTATTTTTACTACAGACTTTTTGGAGCAGAATGGAATACCTACCAGTTGTTCTAGAATTAGTCGCCAGGGAATTTTCAGGGCTTATTCGTATTCTTATATTAGTAGAAGGTTCCTGAAAGTGTTTCTATCCGACGGTCGATTTTAGAGAAATATTTGAATGAGAAAAAAAAGGACAAACAAATCTGTTATCATTGGTAAAACTGTACTTGTATAGGAAAATTTTAGTTCGTCTCCAAAAAAATTGTTATATCCATATTATAGGTATCACATTCAGCCCCGGGGTTCCCCTATAATTTTTTTCGACTATTTACCTTTTGTTTTTGTTCAATCGGAAAAGAGCCATTAAATGGCACTTGAAATTACCGAATTTTCGTTAAATAAATCCATTTTCAATGAATTTGGGAATCGAGAAATACTTGTTGTTTCTGATTTTTTTTTGAGAGACTTCAACGAGCGGTCGGAGCACAAAACTTGATGTTTTTTTCTATTACAATAAAATTAAACAATTATGAAGAATTGTTTATTTATTTATGGATAATTGGATTGTGATGGAGATTTTCCACGTGAATTAGATAACGTTATTATTATTATTATTATTAATTATTATATAGAGTGATTTTGGATTTTCCCATAGTATCTACTATGTCGAAACGAACTCTATTATATAGTTTTCCATTATTTCTTCGAGAGAAAAAAAAAATCAACTAAGAGTGCCCAATTAGCAGCGCCTATTTAACAAGATTTTTAGATGTTAGTTTGAACCGAAAAAAAAAAATTAATAATACGGCCCAAAGCCGCTCCGGATGCTATAGCCTCTATAACATATATATATATATATATATATATGATGTATGCCCTCCCAGGACGAAATCAGTGCTGCTCTGTCATGGTTATTTGCCACCCGCAGATTATAGTTAGATGTGTGTGCCATTTCACGTCTTTAATAACAAGTCACCACCGCCTCTCTTTATAACTTTTAACAATTTTTTCCTTCTCTCCATATATTATTATTATTATTATTATTTGTTAAGTCGGCTCCTTCTTTATACTTTACTATATATTTTTACACACCCCACGCAATCATCATTATATGATCAACTATATAGAATTGAAATAGTGTAGGGTAAAAAAAAAACAAAAAACAAAAAACCAACAAACCACAAAAGTTGAAAATTAAATCCTTGTTATAATAATCTGTTTATTGAAGCGATCATCCTCTCTCTCTCTCTCTCGTTATTATTCAATTAAGTGATATAAATTTTATTTGTGTGTCGACAGGCGCGACAATCGCGATTTCACACACGTTCGAAAATAATTTTGTTTATACATATATAGAATGAACTGTAAAATTGCCACCCCTTTTTTTTTTTCAATAAACAATAATAACAACAAACAACACAAATCAATTGGATACAGCCTAAAGACAAACGAATAGATACAAACTCTATAATAATAATAATAATAATAATAGAGGGTCAAACAACGTGGAAACAATTCATAACATCTTATTCGTCTTATAACGATAATAGTGATTGATGACTGGCTAGATATTCGTTTCGATGGTATGGGTATACAAAAAAATGCACACCTGGTATATAATTTTGATTGTTTTTTTTTTATTATTATTATTATTATTGGCCGATCGAAAGAAAAAGTTTATTTCGGAATTAATGATCTTTTTTTTTATTGGCATTGTTGTCGTGATTTCAACCAATGAACTGTTGAGTTAATTCGCCAAAAAAAACAAAAACAAAAACAACCATTGTGTCAAATGGAATTATATACCTATCTCTTTTTAGTTTTTTGTATTGTTTCTAAATGTTTATGTGTTAGTATATATAGTTGAGAACTGATTGATTTGTAGTTGGCCCATTAGAGAGAGAGTGGGCCGCCCACGGCGGAATGGCAGCAAAGACCGCGGCGGCACAGCGTTGGCCACCCCGAAGCCCCGATAACCAGCTATAAGAATGTAATATGGGTGTGTATATGTATGTGTGCGTGTTTGTATATATTTTATACTATATATATATATATATATATATATATATGTGTGTGCACTGCCTCCCTTCACTTATCATCTTCCAAGATATAGAAAGAGGAGTAGACTAAGACTAAGAAGAAGAACAAAGAACCGACGACCAACAGCGTCATTAACAAACACAGGAAAAACAAACTCATGATGGCACACCTGGGTGGTTCTCATTCCTCCGAAGAGACGAGATGAAGACGAAGACGTAGAAGAAGAATAAGAAGAAGGAGGCGGAGGCTCTGACGGTTGTTTATTATTATCATCATCATCATCATCATCATCATCATCATTATTATTATTTAGGTCTAAATAAAAACAATTTGAATATGAGATTCGGATGGAATGCGGCCTTACAGACCCGGTGTCTGCACAAATTCAATTTTTCCCACGGCCACAATATAACTCTTTTATTCTTTAATAGAATAGAAACTGATTTAGTAATTTTTACCGAATAGGATACCGAAATTTTATTAGTTTTTGAAGGATTTTCCAGTAATCTAGTTCAACGAAAAAAATAAATAGTTAATAATAATAATAATAATAATAATAAAGGATGTTGTAGGATTGTAGGTGGTTGTATTGTATTACCTGCAATAAACTTAAGTGCAAAATCATGCTATACTGTCGTCGTCCCTTTTTTTTTCCTCAAACAACATTAGAAGGACTTTATGCGGCTTCCGGTTCTTTTAATTTATCTTCTTTGCTACATTTTCAAAAAGATGTTCTACAGAGATAAAATACAATATTTGACCACCTATCATCATATATATATATATGTATGTAGGTATATAGAGAGAAATTTTTTCTATCGGGCATTCCATTCTTGAAACATTCCATTATGGTTCGAGTACTTGCACTTAATTTAATTATGTGTGAAAATTTTTGTCAAAAAATTCTTGTGAAAATATTCCAAAAATGTATCGCTTTATCATTAACAGAAATTTTTGACCAAAAAAAAAAAAACAATAATAATAATAATAATAATAAAGCAAATTACTCTTCCTCAAAATAACAAAAATCGACAGGTATAAATTCTCTCTTTGTTTTATATTATTTATTATTATTATTATTATTATTATTTGCCGCTGCTGTTATGATAAAGGTTATTATGTTGGAATGTTGGAAAAATAAAATTATATAGAGATTAATGAAATGAAGGAGAAAAAAAGTAGATATATAGGAATAAAAAAAAAAACAAAAAAAACAAGAACACTATAAATATAAAACTGATATTTGCATATTAGTTTGCTCTCATTACCAATTCAATTAGTTTCTCTGTGTTACAAAGTATTTATTTCCAATTAATAATATAAAAGAGAAACAAACAGCAAAATCAATATATCCTTGAATTTTTTCAGTATAACATACCTATAGAAGATTCACATTTGAGAGGGCATATGGGCGGAGTTGATTGTCGAAGCCCTCGCATACACCGCGATAACCAACTTGAAAAGCTACTGCGGTGTGTGTGAAGAGTTCAAACCAGCTAGCTCCTGTCTATGCTCCCTCAAATGTGAATTATCTATATAATAAATGTTGGAATATTGGAAAATTTCAAGATTTATATAGGTACTAACTTTACAAAAAAAATTCAATCATTTTTATTCAATAGTAAGTAGTTGATGCAGTTTGATGAATTTAAATTGCACACATTACAATATTTTATTATTTAAATTCATTGACTCGATTCGATTTTTTTTTTTTTTACCTTGACGATGATGATGATGGTAAAAATCATTTGATATTCAATGGAGATTCCTCCTAGAATCGATCAAGACCGCAACCCGACCCTCCAGAATTATTATTGAGAATCTCATTAATATATAGTTTGTATATAACGATCGCTATTTCTCCTCAAAGTTGGCGTTGCATTGAAGAACGTAGAGCCTAGCGTATAGGTCATGTGCAATTAAATTTGACATTTGTTGTAGAAAATCAAAGTTTGCTGTTAATTGATAATTGACTACAAAGTAATTATAGCGTCAGTAATCTGCATTACCGACAGGCGGCTGAAACAATCAACGGACCTACGTTCACAGAATCAACAACGCCAACTTTGAGGAGAAATAGCGTGGTACGATCGTTACAAATAAAAGTTCAATTGTTGAAAATTGAAATGAAATTAGAGTTATTTATTGATTCCATGGAGATACTCATAGTCGATCAAGACAGCAACCTGACTATAATAATAGTAATAATAATATTTTCAGATATTTTACATAAAATAGAACAGCAGGGATATGATGAATCCTGAAAATTGCAATCTCATACATAAGAATATTGGAAAAATCATATTAAATTTAATTTAAATATTTTATTTAGTATCAATTCAAATAATAAAATAGAAATTTACGAAATTTTTCGAATATAAAATCACATCACATTAACCCAAATCTCTCTCTCTCACACACAAAAAAAAACAACAAAAAACAACATTCAATTTACTCTTTATACAATTACGCAACTTGATTTTATAATAATTTAATCGGTTTTATACAGACTGTCCTAGAAGTACTGTAGGAGTCGCCATTATACGATATAAGGATATAGGGGTATAGATATATCGGCATTCCGGATTTGTTTAACATTATTGTCAAATTGTTGTTATACAGGATGGTACACCAAACTCGTGTTATATTCATCTATAGCAATGGAACTTCCTCGTATACACCTACCCTTGGGACAACTTGTATATATATAAGGTGGCACTCGAAAATTTGATAGTCTTAGATATAATAAATATATAATAGACAATTGAGCCTATGGAAATTTAATTATAATTTTTTCAACGTCAAGCTTTCTATTATACAGAGTGGTCCACCAGGAATTCTGATTCTAGTGGAGGGAAAAAAAATATTCTCTAAATATCACACTTAAGATCATCAAGTCCGTTTTTTGTTTCTATTGCACCCGCACTAGAACTAGAATTACAAGACCATAGGAAAGCCTCTGGTGGACCAGCCTGTATTATTGGATTAAATTTACAGCCGGCCCACAACACAGTGAGTTGATTCTATATTACATTTTTCCTCTCTCTCATCAAAATTAATACCTAATTATAATTAAATTGATTATAAAGACGAATCTTATCTATTTTCAACATATATATATATATATATATATATATATACAGGATGAGTCGTGAGTGCGTATGGACTTAATATAGTCGATAACGGATGAAATTCTAAGACAAAAAGTCGCTTAAGACATAATTGCAATTGACCCACCATATTAATTAGTTATTAAGACGCCAATTGGATGAATGCTATAGCACGAACCCACCACCGCAGAACGAGTCAATCAGTCACTCCGCCATACCGCCCAACTAATCCCAAACCGTTGCTCGCTTAATAATAACTCATTGGCTTTTTCATTTAATTATTAACTGAATGATGGTGAAGACTATATTTCCGTCTCACAATTGCATCCACGATTTAAATCCACCTGTCTATATACACCTGTTATTGTCTCCGGTTTTAATTGTATATACGTTCATCGTGGAACGTGCTATAGTTTCGTTTGATAATGAATATATATATAGTTTTCCTTTTAATTACACCCCTAATGGTGTTTAGTTTCTTATAATAATCGATAATAATTTGTGTAAAGACTGGAAAATAATAGAAAGGAACACACTCTGGAAGAGAAAAAAACAACAACTACTACTAACTATAAAGTTTCATATTTCTTCTTGTTTTCCAAACAAGACATTATTATTATAGAGAGAAGTAGCTTTTAAGATATATAGCGGTTTACCCTATTAAATCGCCGTTACTACTAAATAAACTTATAAAAAAAAAACAACTGTGTACTTAACAAATTCTTTTCAAATGTTTATAGTTAAATCTAACGACAAAAAAAATATATACCTAAGTATTAGTTATTAAATAAAGCTACTTTACTAATGTGTGAAAACAGCCACTATACAGGATGGTCCACTCGAAGCGGACTTCCTATACAAGACCAGGAACGCCTCTGGCGGACCATCCTGTATAGAAGAAGTACTTTAGTTTGAATAATAATAATAATAATAAAAAAACTATACACCCTCTCATAATGATTCTATTTTGGAATTTAATTAACGCACTATATAATCGAGTATTAGAGAAACAAAAAAACAAAATACCTATATTATAGGATGGGGTTTTTTTTTGTTTTTTTTTTGTGGACAGAGACGGAAGGGACAGAAAAATCCAGTGAATTATTACGAGAAGATTCCTTGTCGTTACTAATTTGTCTCGGTTGTCCTTTCTTTTGTTTAAACATAGAGTGGTGTATCTATCTATATCAGTGGCATTATTCTCTTTTTGATTGTTCCACAATGTGTTTATCAAGGGTGGCATACATAATATATATATATGCTATAATCTACTATCTTTCTCTTACATTAGTTGTAATTGTATTTGTTTTCTTTTTCCCGTAATATATATATATAACTATGAATGTATACATAAGAAGAAGATGAAGATCATGAAGAGAAGGAGAAAATAAGAAAATAGTCGGAATATTCGAAGAGATGGGACCAACTGATAATGTTGATTTTTTTTTCTTCAAAAAACAAAAAAACAACTAAAACTATGGAATGCCATTTTCCAAAGCCATCTCGCTCTTCAAATAATATTAAACCAAATAAAAAAAAAAAATCAATTTCTTGTTTGTTGTTTTTTTTTTTTATACATTTTGAGAAAACATTATCACTGCGCGCGGTGACATTTTTTTTTCTGTTTTGTTTATAATGTTGTTTGATAAAATTTTATTCTCCAATAAAATTTGTCGTTTTATTATTATTATTATTATTATTGTAAATTAGAGGGATGTTTTGTGTTGTTTGAATATTGTGGGAACTACTGATGTTGTAGCTGTTGCTGCTGCTGCTGCTGCAGTGGGACATTGCAGTCACTGCTCCTCAGACCGCCGATCGGCTGCAATTAACATTCCTCAAGACTTGCCATCAGCGATGATGTCTTAGAACAAAGATATCTCTTCTATTATATATATACATAACAAAAAAATTGCTGATTTTCTATATACATATATAAAAATCGATTATGTGTTGGAAAAAAAACACTACTATAATGGCAATAAAAGAAATAAAAATATTGATATATCTATATAATATATATATATATATATATAGAGTGAATATATATGCGATGGACGAAAGGGGGACGGCTTTCGATATATAGCCAGGTGCATAGCTGGAGGGCCCGCATTCCGAAACAAACACGCGTTGTTTGCTCATCTTTGCATTTCAAGACAAGATATTGAACGGAGAAGGTGGTACTGATGCTGATCATTAAATGCTACCACTATTTATTATATTATCCGTCTATATCGTTATATTTCTCTTACCTATATATATATATATATATATATATACAATTAATATATAATTATCTTCCGGCTATCTACATATTTCTTATTTAACGTCACAAATATAAATATGGAATTTTTTTTTTTTTAAATATCTTAAATAGAAAATTCGTTAATTTTCTCTCAACAATTTACAAAATTGTCTATATATACCTATATACATTATAAATAAATATTATAATGGAATTCGTATTTTTATATATATATAGATATAGCTGTTTTGATAGCTTATCTAACGATTATTTCTGTAATTCTTAATTCTTAAATAACACCTGTTTCACGTTGTTATTTTTATCGATCACGTAATCTAATCAACCAGTAGATCAAAGCAAAAAAAAATTGAAAGAATTTTCTCGAAATTCATCGTTATCACTTCTTTATATTATTATTATTATATTTGAAATGCGCATTATATAAAATATCTATGATAGATAATAATAATAATAATTGGCCTTCTATCACTTTCTTGCTGGCAATGAAAAAACTACAAAAGCAAAGAAAAAAAATCCTAACATTCTAAGAAAACGTTTCTTCACATTATTGAATACAACTATTATTTTTATAAATTAATTAATCATTATTATCGATTAATCGAAAACCAACAACAACAACAAAACAACAACGTTTATTTTTAGTTAACAATTAGGATATTTCAACCAAAAAAAAAAAAAAAAATTAGTAATAAACAATGAATTTTTTCGTGTAGTTATACCATTATTATTATTATTATTATTATCATCGTCGTCGTCCAGGTGGTCCTCAAAGACTAGAAATACTTGAAAACTTATTTATTTGATTTAATAGCAATCAATTTATTTCGTTAACATTTGAATAAACAATAAAATTAAACATTTATTCGTCAAATATTAATTGATTCAAATTATTTTGTTCGTAAATGAAGAAGATAACAAATATATATATATATATAGTACGTTTCACAATAGATAATCCAACCTATACTATAGAATATTCACATTTGAGAGAGTAGAGGCGGAGTTAACAAACTTCACTAACCATGGTAGTCGTTCAAATGATTCTCTCTTATTGCTTATTTACGGTCGTTTTAAAAACATTTAACATTGAATTTAATCCAATCCACAAAAACGTTGCAGGCGGCGTATCGGAAATTCTGCCGAAAAAGCAACGTCGACCGTCTACCGTGAAACGTACTATATATTTAAATGTTTAATGAAATTGTTGTTTGTTTTTTTTTCATTTAGTCATTATTTCAATCCGAAAAAAAATTGTTTGTTTATTTGTTGTTGTTTTTTTTTTTTTGAAAAAGTTTATGACTATTTCGAGTTTTATTTTTACGATTTTTACCTTGAAAAATATCATAATTACGAGCAATAAATAGTGTCTGGTGCTTTTTCTTTTAAATTTTATTCGACAATAAAGCCAATTTTTTATTTTATTTCTCGTCATATATCCGGACTTAATCTGCTGAAATTGGCTACTTAATCCACTCACTACTACTTAAGTAAAACTATAATAAGATGGAGATTTTATAACAATTATGTAATGCTTTCACCTTTATTTTCGGTATTACGGATAAGATTTTGGTTCTGTTACTTCAAATTTCCATTATATTCGGATAAATTCCGACAAAAAATTACATTTGTTCAATCGAGTTGTTCGACTTTTGTTATTTTCGTAGATTCTAAAATTTACAGAAACTTAAGTTATCGAAATTTATAATTTATGTAAATTTTTTCCAAGAGATTTTTACCGATTCTCTCTTGATCGACCAACATGTGATTTCCTCAAACAAAAACCATCAATTTTCGAGTCAAATTTTTCTCCATTCGTTACTAAAATACTTCAAAAACTAGAAGATTCCAGACAGGTTGCGTTCGTTATCAGCCATTCAAATCTCCATAAAGGATCTTGTCAATTATTCTATATACCAATATTTTTCAGTCATTTATTATAAATAGGCTTAACAATTATATACAAAAAAAAAAAAATATATAGGATAGATGGGAGATAATTACGAAGGCACTTGTAATTGTTTTAAGTACAAAAATTATTAGTATAAAAAAATCTATAAAAACAATAAAAAAAACAACGATATGTAGCTGCAAAGAACGTTTGAGAGCGTCGAAACGTAAAATAATCGAATCAATCAACCATCTACCATTTAGGCCTAACCTCTTTAAAAACCCATTGTTGATAAACATTATTAATATCGCATGGCATCAATGATAAATGTAATGTTTGTGGATGTAATGCAATACATTTTTTATGTACTCTATGTAATAGTGTGTGTGTTTGTTCATCATATAGCCATGGTCCATCGACTGTACCTAAACGGCAAAATGCCAATTTAATACCTTGTTGATCAGCTTCAATACAACGTTCGCCAACACCTAATTGACCTTTCAAATTCAAACGTATCAATTGATTATTACCGAAACCATGACAATATTGTAATGACATTAATGATGGTGGACTATGGCCTAATGTATCGAAACATTTATTTGTTATTGCTTGTGAACGTAATTCACCAAAATGTAAATTTCTTGGCAATTCCGGATATTTAGTTAATACATCATAAGCAACATTATCTATATACCATTGGAATGATTTACAATTCAATTGTTGTTTCAATTCCAATTGTTTCGTTATATCACCCATATCTAAAAATCTAGCTAATGGTTCGCGTGTATAAAAGAATTCTTTAAATTTCGGATCGAACCATGTTTCAATTACACGTTTATAATTAATTGTTATTAATGGGCCTTTTTTCGTTTGTTGTAATTTACCAAAATTATATGGCATAAAACTACGATAAACATGGCCGACATGTGAACATGGCACCCATAATATACTACCACCACATTGCCATATTTTAAAACTCAATTCGAAATTCTCACCACCCCATACTAATAAGCCAGCATCATAAGTGCCCAATTTTAAAAAATATTGTCGATTTATTGCAAACAAACCACCAGCATGTGTTGGACTGCTATATGGTTCACTATTATGTTTACGTTTATTCAATTCACGTTTTGGCACTTCATTCTCTTTATATAACATACCCCATTCAAATATACCACGATAATGACGATCATTACTATATACAGGACGATATTCGAATGTTTTATGATCGATACCATCGATTATTGGTACAGTCATAACTGTATTATCAGCATAAATTGGTGTTAATAATGGTGGCAACCAATTTGTATTAACTTCACAATGTGCATCTAAGAATACAATAATTTCACCTTTTGCTTCATGAGCACCACGTGAACGTGTCCGTATTAAACCTTCACGTTGTTTATTACGTATCAAACGTACAATACCATCACTAAAATATTTATCTATATAATCATCTAATGATTGTTTTAAATTCTCTTTATCACTATAATCATCAACCAATAATATTTCTTCTAGTAATTTTCTAGGTGTACGTTGTATAACAGAATAAATCGTACGTAATAATACTGATAAACCTTCATTATGGAATACAATTATAACACTAGTTTTCGGTAAATTCTCCGGATAATTCCAATATTTACATTCATCTAAACGTGTATCTAATATTGAACGATTCAATGATATCTCATCCGAACATAATATATTCATACCATATTCACTTTCGGTTTGCTCCGAATCTGATTGTTGTTCAGGACGTAAATAATGCGCTTTACCATGTTCACCAGGTCCTTGACGATCTTCAATTATTTTCGGCTCATAATTACCTAAATCATTTGTTAAATGTGCTAATTGATGGTAAATTAGACGTGCCTTATGCGGTAACGATTCTAAATCTAAATCATCTTTTTTATATGTTGCCAATAAATATAAGAGCGTTATTAATATTGATACACCAGCTAGTATTCGTATTGTACGTGATTTCCTAGTGAAATATAATCGTAATAGCACCATTTTTCTTATAATTCTACCAAATGATTATAACCTAAAAATTATTAAAAAAAAAAACAACTTTAATATATTTCGTACGATTATCGTAGTTAAGTGGAAGTTTACAACGGATTAATGCTGAATTTTCGAATAAATTCATTTATTACTTATTTTTAATTCAATATTTTGTTTGGTTCAATAATTGAACATCAACACGTAAACAGTCGGCATAAACTTAGATGTTATATATTTAGAATACGAATTTCCAAGATAACTTTCTCTATTTAACACATAGTTTTTGTATCTCCCTTTTCAGTCATTGACAATACGGTAACTGTCATTTGAAAATGATCCGTTGCATTTTGGGAGAAAAATACAGGTAATACATAATAAATGGGACAAACAAAAATTACTGGTTGCATAACAAACAGAGAATTGAACAATTATTACATTTATTGTATATTGTTTTGATAGTAATAATAATAATAACAATGAAAACGAATTACTACAATTATTGAATAAAATATGTTCCATTTTATTAACAGAAAATCTCATTTTTCGAGGCCTAATTTAATAGGAATTATTTTGATTATGGTTTTACTAATTCGAAAATAATAGAAATTTATGTTTATTCTATATAAAATACTTTTTTTTTTTGTTCGTTTTTGAATAGAATTTCTTTTATTCAATAAAAAATTTACTTTAGGTTTTGTTGTTGTTGTTTTTTTTTTTTAATCGGTGGCTCCGAATTGTTGGCCAAAATCGGAAGGAAAATCTCCCCCACAATCGATACTATAAAATAAATGCAAAATACAATCCACACTTGGATTAGATATGCTTAATTTTTTAATAATCATATATTAAATCTAGAAATTTACTAATGAATTTATTAATAGACACCACGGAAATTAGTAAATTTTTAGATCGAAACTAGAACAGACCCTGACATTGAACAGTGATTGCTTATTCTCTTAAATAAAGGTTATCTAAATTGTCGATACGTGTACATTGAACAGTTTTATTAATTAGATAGACATCTAGACAGACCTTTATCAGAGAATACTATGATTTAGTACTCTTATTTTAATAACATAGACATTTTTTTTTACTTATTACGTTATTACATCACTATTGATCTAAAGACAATATGATATATCATCTAAATTGTTTTGATTCTCATTAAATTCGATTTGGTTCCAAAATATTCGACGACTATTTGTTTATTTGATCAAATATTGGAAACGAAACTGAAACCTGAGTTTTGTTTGTGAATTGTCTAAAAATCAACAAAAATAGCACTTATAATCTAGAAAATGTTTCTATTTAGAAAAGTGTTTCCTGTGCCCGTTCCATTTCCAAATTATTGGAAGTAGTTGCTCCATCATGATTATGATCATCAGCAATCAATGTCGTTTTCGATGTAGTTGTTGTTAATGATTGTTGTTCATTTATCGGTGTTGATAATAATGATTCACAATAATCATTCCTACTATTTATATTACAATTATAACAATCACTATTATTAATATTATAAGTCGTCATATCGCTATCAGTTGAGAATGATTCGATTTCATCATCCGTATCATGTTCATCATTTTTATCATGAAATACAGAATCGCATGATGTTAGATCGTATTCTTGATTATCAGTACCTAATGAACTATTACAACTACTTATTGATGCTAATGGTGCTAAACGTTGATGTTGTAAATTATAATCAGATTGATTTATTATATCATCATATAGAGCACGATTACTACTACATGGTGAACCACCTGGTGTTGGTTGTATCACTTTTATATCAATTGGATAATAGAAATCGTAAATTTGTAATAACGGTGATGATTGACGACGATCATTTTTTATATTTAAATGCGATTTATGACTGTTGATAGCTGACATACCAATAGCAACAGATGAATCTCTACGTTCCAAATAGGAACTACCTGATGATGAACAAGTTATATTACTTGAACGACGTGGAACATCTAAATGTCTTGAAACAGATAATTAGAATTAATTGATTTATTATAGAGAGAATAGTGGTGAATTTATTTACTTATTGTAATAGATGTCGTCGTATAAAAATCGATTCTCTTCAAGTGGTGAATCTTCATCGATAAAAGATGGTAAACGTGACGAATGTGATCGTAATTTCGATTCCATTAAATTACTATAACCACTATTGATACTAGCACCACCAATTGATGAATATCGTCTAGCTGTTTTAATCCATCCATTAGATGGTACATTACTTATATCTAATGAACGTCTCGTTTTTCTTGGATTTAATTGTTGATAAAGATTTGTTTCTTCTAATACAGCAGCAGCTAATTGTCGTTCATCTTCTTCTTCAATTTCGGCAACTGCAGCCGCTGTAAAATTTGGATCTTCCAAGGCTTTTTCAGTCTTTGATTTTGATTTATATAAAACAAGTATAACCATTAAACCAAAGAAACCACCTAATGTTGCCGCTATACGTACACCAGTCATAACATCATAAGTTTGATAAAATGCTATAATTGTTTGATTACGTTCATATTCTTCATAATCGAACGTGATATTTGCCGATTTATATAATAACGTTGTTGTCTGGTAATTCTCTTCAGTCGTGCCATTTCGACCCACCTTCATCACGTACAAAAATTACCTATATTCACCCGACACATATAGATTTATTATGTTGCGATATAATCGTGAACAAAGGCAACAAATTACGTCAATTATTTTATTTAACTTACCTAACATAATATAGACCAGATATTCTAAAATATTCATATCACAATTAAGAACGGAAATTAACACTTGTTCAAATATTTTATGTTTCAATTACTTTTTGTAATAATTGCAATTCCACATAGATAAAACTGATTGGAATTTTGTTTCTTTTTTTTTTCCAAAAACATTCTGCACATTAACCTTGTACTATTTTAAAAATCTACCTAAATAATCGACTAAAAATAATATTCACCATTCAACTGGATTATTTCATATCCGTACAATATTCTAAAATATTTAGATTACAATTTGATTATACGCAATATAATTTCATTTGTATATGTCTACGTCTCTTCCAATTTGAAGGGACAGTTCCATTTCTTAACATTAAATTTTGATTTCATCCAACAAACGGTACATCTATAAAAATTAATTTTAATCGCCCGATTATCAAGTATAACGAATTTGTTTTTATATAATAAAAAAATAATAAATAAAAATTGATTAGTCTATCGTATCTTGCCGTATAACAGACACAACTGGTTAGCTATTATAATTTTTAATGAGGGGAGTAGAGATGGATAGTGGCGTCGCGACGCAAGCGTCAATAATCGAACGGACGACGTCAACAATTTTCAAGAAACTACTCCATCAACCGATATTCTTTCTAGTGAGAAAATCATAATGTAGAATCGACATTTTCTTGAAAAAATTCACCAACACGTGCTAAATTATTAATTAATCTGTTTTGTTATGGAAATTTACATGTTTGAGGAAATTGAAAAAAAACAAAACATTAATTTGAAATTTTCAACATAATTCACTTACACACATAAAAACAACTAATTAATATCCAATTATTCAATAGTTAGTAGATTTGTTTACATTTGTTGTACAGGAATTTCCATCAATTTAACAACAGAATAACTATTATTTAAATATAAGTGAAACCGAAAAGTTTCCATCTACAAATAGAAAAATTACTATTTCGGGTAAAAAACGAATAAAATCCAAAAACGGTATTGTGTGACTATTTCAAAGACTTTCAATTCTCTTTACGTACAAGTTGATTGTTTTGTTAACAATACGTTATCCATCCAAATTCGATATTAATAGCAATAAATTGCAATTCAATTGATTTTGAATTAGTGCGATTAAATTATAACCTCGAGATACTAATAGAAGGATCAAGGTAAATGAAAAATCATGATAATACACTCAATTCTGTGCCAGTCTTGCGTTTCTCCATATGCACCTCTATAATACGACCAAATCCATTTCTACCCAATAGTCGATAGGAATTCGTTAAAAATCTTGCAATCGTTGTATTGACAATATCAACACCATAATATAATAAATCCCAACCTAATTTAATACCAGTACCAAAATCACATTCATCCAATGCAATATTAGCATACGTTAAAACTGGTTGTAATTGTGATAAATATATCGATTGTTGTTCAATTAAACAATCACGTAATTTATTCATTATTATTGCAATATCTTTATCGTTCATTATTAAATCACGATAGCCTAATTGGGTTTTCTTATTATATGGTACAACAATTCCTAATTTGTTTAATGTTTTTGCAACGACTTTCCGTTCGCGTTCTTTAATTTTTTCACTAGTTTTTGTCGATAATGAATATTTGAATTTTTGTGCACTATCCGCAATTTTTTTCAACCACCTACCAATTTGCATCTTTCTAAATGGATCACAATTTCTTTGTAAATCCTCCAAATACATCCTAAAATAAAACTATCAATAATTAATAGATAACAATTAATTAAAATTACGTTATAGCAGCAAATATATTATCGCCCATTTTAGTAAAACCACCATCTTGTTTTGCTGCATTACTAGCTAGAAAACTGGGTAATTCATCTGGACTGTCACGGAAATAACCAATATGATAACCAATTTGATCGCTACCTTTTAATATCGTTTGAAATTCCGGTGGATCATAATAATATCGCCAATGAATTAAATAATCATTCGGTTCAATATACTTATTATCGAATCTACCAGCTAGAACATCAAAAGGTCCAACTAATTCCAAATCAATATCTTTACTAAATATTTCTAACGGCTTATTTGGTTCGATTTGTTTGCAAAATTCCCAAAAATCATAAAAATCTTGTGGCATATCGACTAAGAAATATTTTTTGATTTTCTGTTTCGGATCCAAATGCGTTTCGTCAATTACATCCTGCGATTTTGACGAGTCATCTGTTTTAACTTGTGAATTTTCCCCAGCTGTATCAGATAATTTGAGCTTTTTCGAAGAATTTTCGTTATTATCTTTGATTATTTCGCTATTACCATTCGATTCTATCGATGAATTTACACATTTTCGTTTATTATCGGTTTTATTTGTATCGTTTTTCTTTGGTGGATGTTTATATTTTTTATGATGTTGTGAATTTTTCTGATAACATTTATTACGGTATTTACATGGAATGCGAGGGTCTTTTTCGTATTCTTCCAATTTTTCTTCGATATCCGACATTATTCCAATAATTTTAATAATTAAAAAAAACTAGAAATTTCGTTACACACAACAAGTTATAGGTTATGCTATTCATTTGAATTTAGCAACATTGCCAAATTTCTCTCAACAATTTTTCAATAGAAATAATCAATTATTATAATGAATTTCGTTAATTTTCGATAAACAAATCGACTAATTCATCGAATAAATGAATGTCAAGTACAAATCCATCGATTATTGTGGCTCAATTATTTTATTATTGATAATAATGTTGAACGACCTATATAAATTTGATAACACTGTAAAATATCTATAAATACAAAAAACAGTAATTATAGCCATTAATCAATTTTTGATTACATATTTTGTCTAATTTTATACAAAAAAAGTCGATTTAAAATTATTTTACGTATTTAAAAGTTGGTTTTAGGATTTTTTTTTTTGTATAAATGAATATGGATCGACTCTTGATTGTTTAGGGCGCGAAATTCGATTGTTCCAAATTACAATATGGAGTTACTAGAGGGGAAAACGTGGAAATTTGGGTTGTTTAATAGAATTTCGGATTGTGATCTTTGACATGTCCTTATACGTATTTGGAAAATCTATGTTAATTATTAATTTCTTAATGTTGTAGATAATGTCGTCATATTTTTAAAATATATGAAGCAATTTTATTTAAATATATTGTATGCAATTAAACCTTAATTTGAAATTGAATTTATCGCTGTTGATTGTTTTATTTGATAAAATTGATAAAATGTAAGTAGAGAAAAAAAATGATTTTATTGTGAATGGAGACTACGACGATTATTCGGTGAAAGTGTGTGTGTGTGCAAAATCCAACTCCTCCTTTTCCTCGTACTTTAATTTGAAAATCATTCATATTTATAATAACAGTATGTCTATAGAAGTTAATTTAGTTCTTCATCTACGCTCATACTACATAGGTCTAATATTTTCCTAAACAATAAAAACTATAGTGACCATTTTATGATTAATTTTTGTTTTGTTTCTCAATATAGAAAATGCAGGACATTATTAATCAAAATAATAATAATGAAGAGACAATGGTACCATTGAAACAGAAACCATTAAAACAATTAAATCGTATTGCAAAACGACCACCATTGGATATTGAATTTCAAGATTTAGAATATTCAGTTAGGGATCGACATTGTAAAGGGGGTGAGTCTCTTTTTTCTATTATTGTTATTCTATCGTTATTTATTAATTGATTAATTGGAAAATACCACAATGATATAGCAAATACGACCTGTTAAAATTTTAATTATTCAATTTCCAAAATATCGATGATTTTTTTTTTCAAATTTTTTTTTTTTTCAATAAAATCAATTTCAATAACCTTTGTTGACTTGGGAAAATTTGAATTTCTATTCAATTATTCATGTTGCGTTCGATTGTTTTATTTTTCCGTTTTTTGTTTTTTATTCGTATTGATTTATCAAGAATCTCGTAACTCTAAACATTAATTATAGTTAATTCATTTCTTCAAAATTGCATTCCAATACTCATCGTCATTTATTATTATTATTATCATTATTATTATTATTATTATTATGGTTATTGTGGTGTTGGCAAAATATTGCTTTATTGTTTAAAATTAATTTTGATAAAAATTTATAAACAATAAAATATTTTAAAACAGTCTCGTACAAGGTTGAATTTGTTGTTTTAACATCCTTATTCCTCATCTATACAAAAAAAATTTTTCTTGTACAAAACCAATATATTTTAGCAATTTCTCTTCGATAATTAAACGAGAGAAAGATGTTTTGAATTTCGTCATATTATATTGTTTGCAAGTGAAAGTTGCTGCAACATATCATCCAAACTCAATTAATTTTGAAACGGTTTTATTAACAATAATGTATAACAAAACAATTGATTTGATTAGATATAAATAAGAGAAATTTTGTGGTTTCAAATAAACGCAATCAGTATTTTATTTATTTATATTACGACAAAAAAAAATTATTGTGATAAAAGAAAGTTAAAGGAATTTAATTAATTATGTAATCATTTTTTTTTTAATTTTTATTAATTTTGTTATTGAGGAAGTTTATATTTTTTTTTATTATTATTAAATGGATTTAAATTTGATTTATAGTTGTTTTTTTTTTTTGGGGGGATTTATTGATTAGGATGGCGGCAATTGTTGAAATCGATAAATGGGAAATTTCGATCTGGCGAATTAACAGCCATTATGGGACCTAGTGGGGCTGGCAAGAGCACCCTATTGAATATTTTAGCTGGATATGTGTGAGTATTGATTAGATTACAGATAAATTACAAATAATTCGCAATTAATTAATTAAAAAACAAAGAAAAATAAACCATAATATATAGTTTGTTGATAATTTAATTTCGCTTTAGAAGGTCATGGTCGAGTTCAAACTATAAATTAATTATACCTAATTTGATAATAATAATTCAATAGAATTTGTTATAATTTATTTCGTCTAAATGCCTGTTTTTAGTAATGTAACGTATGAACAAAAAAAAAAACAAGGCTATCTCATGATTCAATCGTCATTTTCCATTGATTTAATCATGTAATTTGCGATTAAATTAGAACGAAGATCATCAAAATTAAATTTATATGATTCGAATCTCGATTACATCATCAACAATGATTATGGTTTTTTTTTTTTTCGAATTAAATTACCTCCAATTAACGGTTATCAAGTTAATTTTTTTAATTTTTATTAGAGGAAAATTTAAATTAATTCCTAAAACGACAAACAGAATGGAAATAACAAGATTTTTTTTTTGGATTGGATCACAATGATCAATCAGTTTTTGTTTTTTGTTTTTTTTCGTTAGAGCTATAAGGAAATTGGAAAATCCTAGGAAAAAACACGTGTATATAAAAAATTATTAATGATTATTCCGTTATTTTTCTATAGTTGAATTCAGTAGGAAATTTATTTATTTAAAATAAAAATCAATAATATCGATAATTAATTAATGATTTTATTATATTTATTTATTTATTTATTATTATTTTTATTATTATAGCACAGCTGGTGTTAGAGGCAGTATAAAAATCAATGATCGTCCTCGAAATATGAAAATTTTCAATAAACTATCATCGTATATAATGCAAGATGATATCGTCCAACCACGATTAACGGTTAATGAATCAATGATATTTGCTGCTAGTGTTAAATTAGGCTCACATATAACTTATGATCAGAAAATGGCTGTTGTAAGTCGTCGATACATTTATTTTAATTAAAAATTAAATAATTATAAAACACAAACAAAATATTTTTATATAATTATACCGCGATCTCTAATTTATACAAGGTGATTCATATTATAAGAATTTGATCTCAACCAGTTGAAGCACTTCTGGTTATACCAGAAATTTGAATAAAACTTTTCTATCTGTATAAATTTTTCAAAAAATTTTCCTTGTACCGGATTTATCTTTTAAATGCGTAAATGCTAAAGTCAACGGTGTCGTATTCACATTTTTTCAACTCAACCATCAAGGTTATCATCAATCATCAGTTTTTAGGAAGTATTTGGGTTTTTAATTGAAACAGCCTGTATCTTATATAAATAACATATACAGGGAGCGTCCACGTTACGACCTTGTACTATCAGACAAGTGAGCGGCACATTTCGTTTTATGTATATAGTATTGATGTCTTCCAAAAATTGTGGTATTACAGTCGACCAGAGAAGTGATTGACACAAACCAATACTTCAGTGCTCGACTGTATAGAAAAAGACTTAATCTGGGTCTGGTATCGAAGTAGAATTTCAAACTTAAACACTGTCTATGAGTACTGATGATAAGCTTAAATCTGTTATATAATATATACGGCATCGTTTGCTCTAGGATCTACGGATAGCTAAGTGTCATCAAAGTTGACCTAGAATATCACTCATAATTCAAAAATGCAAGAAAATCTATACTATTCTATTTGTGATGGCCACTTCCGGTATTAGCGGAAGTGCCACAATCTTACTAATATACATTTTTTTTTTGAATAGAACTTATGTGTTTCTAGTTATTGGGATTAAATTTTTTTTTTTTTTTAAGAAACCAAACGAGTTTATAGTTGAATCACCCGGTATATAGTGTGTGTCTCTCCATGATGGTACCT